>CABFOV010006079.1:0-22431 GCA_902141375.1 Timema poppense | reverse complement strand
CCCCCCCCCCCCCTTCCCAGGTGTTAATTCCTCACTTTGAAAGGGGTTACCGAACGCTACCAACTGAACTAACGGGTGATAGGGTAGGTGGGGGGCAGAAATCTGCACTTTTTAATTAATTGAGGATTTTGGAATGAAATAAAAAATTATGACAAAGAATATTTGATTGTTCCTCTAGAGAGGTGTAAGAAATAATGTGACCTATTTAACACCGTCCAAAAAAATAATTCCATTAGTAAAATATTCATTTAAAGAAGTCAAATTCGGAACTTTTCCCCAATAAATGGAGTAAGAGCCCGAAACTAGGAGATAAAGATCCGCATGTGAATTAAAGTTCAAATTATTAATATAAAATCAGAAATTTGACTGTAAAAGTATAAATAAAAACTTTTTTCTAACTATTACTATGTTTCCAATGCATGTGTGGCCGGAAGAGTACGGGTGATTGAGGGACTCGGGGGGAGGGGGGGGGGGAATGGCAATGGGATCAAATATTTTTTTCTTTTTTTACTTGTATCTTTCTTTAGTGCTTACCTAGCTAAATTAAAAAGAAAAGAAAAATCACTAAAGCTGTGTTTTTACTATTAAAATAAAAGTTTTATTGAATTTGTAAGAAAAATTCTTTCAAAGTTGAAAAAATAAACACAAGTTTTTTTTAGTTTTTTTTTAGCACAAATCGCAAATAAATTCACCATTTTCATAAGTCGTACTTACCTCGTGCCACCATTCTTTACGGGCTTTACATTGAATCCAGCCTTCAAGAGGATTTCACACAATTACCACTTTTTATCCTTTTATTTGTAGTTGATTCGTCAAAACCAATAGCTTTGGCAGCTTGTTTCACAGAAACTGCAGTGTTGACAAGGTTTACAGCTTCTTGAATTAATTCAGGGGTTAAGAGTTTCTGTGCAGTCTTTCTCGGATAGTTTCTGCAAAAAATAAAATAAACCAGGAGAGAATTTCAGTTTATTACCCCTTCCCCCCCAAAAAAGCTGATCCAATACTTATAATGATTCGCATTTCTACTATTTTTAACAATGGGGTAAAAAACCACAGCTATATCCCTCCACATAATAGCCGTTTATAATGTGAAATGTATTGGTTTATACATAACCCCATACTCACACTATCAATTAAAAAATAAAATAAAAAAATTATATCAATTTTGCAAAAATTACAATTTACCTCATGATTTAGGCACACTTTGCTGTAGAAGTTTAACTTTACGTTCAACAACGTTCCGCCATGACACCCTATATATGGTAACACAGTGATGCCTTAAACTTTTCACTAAAAAAAAACAACGGATCCTTAGCCCGTGCTGGTTTTTACCCTCACCTACCCTACTGCTTGTTTTATTAATTAATTACTTTTAGTTTACCCGAATAAGTGGCTTAATGGTCTAAGTCGTTACATTTGCAACAGACCAGACTGCCGATGACGTGGAGATTGTGGTTTTAATACTTGGAAAGTGTATTTTTTTTAAAATATCCTGTGTATTTCCGTGGTTTGAATTATTTGCTCAAAACATTTGTGTAAATGTTACCATGAAGGTTGTAATTTTTGAAAAAAAAAGTATTGTAAGTCTTTTATTAGAGCTTTTTGGACATCTTTGTTAAAAAAAAATCACTTTGTCTTCTGGCTGGTAAGCTAATATGCAACTTCCCACGTATGAACCTTTCTAGGTAAAGGTTATTGAAGCGTTCTTTCTTACCACAAATGTACTGTCACAGAAAGCCAACTAACCGTACATAGTTGGGGTTTGGGGTTTTACTAAGAATTGAAAAGAGACAAAGTGATATATATTTCTTGACATATTGAATTACCAAAATATGAAAGTCATTTTTTATTTTTTCCTTGTACTTGATATAAAATAAAACTTGTGAAAATATTGTTTAAAGCAATTTTACCTATATTTTTTTCATAAGATTATTCAAAATTTGTCTATAGTAATTACGATATATATTTATTACATAAAGGCAAAAAAATCATGCGTTTATATTTTATTTTAGAAAATTTTACTATTAAATGAGATTCATTTCAAAATAAATATACTTTTAATAGAATTAGGTAATAAAACAAAGATATTAATTATTATATATAATACATGCTACATAATATAAATCAAAATATAACATATCTTATAATAATATGGATTATAATATATTATTTATGAAACTATATTTAATATAATAATATTGTTTCAATAATATATTTAGGCCTAATACACCAATTGTGCAAAACACATTTTGTGTACGCAGGCCAACAGTGTATGATGATTAGTTGTGGCTTAAGAAGCATTTATTAAATTTACAAATTAAAATATACCATTATTTTTGCTATCTAAAATATGATACTCTGCTAACGTGAGATTAACTAATGATGAAAGGTTATTTCCACTTACTTAAAACTACCAATTTTTTTAAAAAATCTTCTAGATCCATAAAACTATAATTACCTTGGATTACACTTACAAAAATTGACTCAGCCTGTAAATTAAAATCATCTCTTTTATGTTTCATATAGAGAAAGTTTCATAAGTGTGAATATTTTCGACGTTAAGGTTATGATGGGAGTGGTTTTTAAATTATTCTACCCGTCCCTCTGGGGTTACAGCTGAAGCGTCTCGTACGAAATTAATTCATATTTAAAATGTTCATACCACGAGGCGAAGTTGTGTTTTAACATCTAGCTTTAAAATTAAAGGTACACTGCTCCCCAGTTAGAGCACCGTCAGTTATAGCGCAAATTAAGATAAACCACCGGTATTTCTCTATCCTCAAACTTAGAAAGGATATTATTAGGTTTTTTTTATCACAGTGTCTTACTACCTATTCAGGTTATACGCATATATGATAATTACTCTAATGGAGTAGGGATGAGTAAGGAAGCATTTTAGAGGTAATATACCCGCATTTGCATGGAAAGAGAGTGGAAAACAATAGCTTCCTTTCTTCAGTAGACCAGTCTAACACGAGAGTGACGCCTTAGACCATTCGGCCAATTAATTGGGTGAGGACATTATTGATTAATGGATAGAGAATAATATATCTGCTACATATTAAAAGACAAATACATTTTTGAAAACGTGAAAAAGATGGAAGAAAGTGATGCATAAATGTAATTAGAAGTATAGCCAGATGATGTTCTGACAGATCAGGAAGCACTACAAGGTTTATAGACTGATTGGATGGTTAGAGACACAGCGGGATGTTCAGCAAGTAGAGGCTATTCAGTTATTATCGCAAAAAAAAAATAATGTTGTAATCATCAAAATAAGATTCTCAACAACAAACAACTACTGACTTTTTAAAGAAGTGATTAAATAAAGTTTTTGATTAATTTTATGGTGAATTATTGTTTTTACGAGAGGTAGCTAAGAAAAGCAAATGAAGAAAGAGAACTTTGGAAAGATATACAAAAAACTCGCTTTGCTCGTTGGGTGCTCCATACTCAAACCCCCAGTGAGTTTTCTTTGCAAGCGGATGTACACTAATGTAATTCCAGAGCCGTTTTTTGATAGGTCTTACCGTTTAGCCACAAGAGACCTCCAAAGAAAGGTCCGCACCGACTTTAAAGTTGCTCCACAATTTTTAATTTTTTTTCAGGGGTTGAAAATTAAATGTTTTAACTTTTTGGAATTTTCCCGTCAGTTATAGGCTAGATGCTATAAGTTTGCCAAATATCAAGTTTCTAGCTCATCTGGAAGTGGGTTAACATTAATATCAGTGAGTGAGTCATCCATGTAGCTTTATGGTAATATAATAATAATAATAAGAGTTAACATGTTAGGCCGTTTACTGAGATATGATAGTTTGTCGAAGAAGGAGATATGTGTAAAGGAGGGAGACCAAAATTGGAGTACATGAATCAGCGGACGATGTTGGCAGAAGGTACAAAGATGCCAAGGATAGGCAACAGCGTAGAGCTTCAGTAAACCAATCGCAAAATTGATGACCTAATGATAGTGATGGTTTGTATGTAAATGAAATAATTTTAGAAAATTATGTTTGTACACAAATGTTGTACTACCTTAGTATAGTAGGTATTAAACGTTATTAAATTAATCAGTCACTTTTCCTGTAGCTTGGTCACTATGTTTATCGTGCTCAGTAATGTAATATTAGAATAGTTATAAGATTATTAGATAATCACTATTTTAGAAAATAATTGAATCATTGCTTATAGCCTTATTTTTGAATACTATAAATCTTCAGTGAATGGATATAATGATTTTGTTTATAATCTATATCTAGAGAGTGTTTTACATGATAAATAACACTTTATGGTTACTTTTCAGAGAAAAATCATTAACTAACAATGATTTATAAAAATTTAAAACCGTTAAAAAGGTTTCCAAATTTTTTTTTTCAAAATGTAAAGGGTTTTTAAATAATGAATAACATTGTATCGGTAAACTTACTTTATGGAAAACTATTAGTGTAACGATAGTTTACTGATAACCGTTTTGTGAAAAAATATTAGAAAATATTCCAATTATAATAGACAATATAAGGAAATAGCGATGACAGTGTCATACCATTCAATTTGATGCAAAATATGAAAATAATAAAAATAACAAATGCAATTATTTAATCAAAATTTACTTACTTTAGATAATTATCTTTATTCCTCTACATAATATCTAAAGGGAATTTATTAGTCTTTGATGACATGGCTGTAAACGTAGGTACTGTACTATGGCAAAACAATTAATCTATTCAATCTTTATATTTGTATACATATTTGAGTAAGTTATTTCCCCTCATGCTAAATCTAGTATGGCCTTGTATTGTTTAGTTCATATGATTTTTATAGTATTATTTTATAAATATTAATAAATCATAAAATACGTATAGGCCTAAATAATCAATACATTAAAGAAAGGGTAAATATTCAATAAGCAATTTTAAACGTAATTTTTTTTAAACTAATATATATTATCTGTCAGGGATGTAAGGATATAATTACACTAATTGAGATGGCTTGAAGAAGGTAAATATAGGGTAAATGTATCCGAATGTGCATGGAGGTATAATAGGGGAGGAACATTTGTGGAAAAACGCGCCCTCAATACACCCAGCCGGAATTCGAATCCTAACCTCTATTAACCGGAAATACAGACTATAATGAGCTTGGCATTTATTTAAAATGTCTACCCCCCCTCCCCCCGGGGAAGGTAATACAAAAATGTATGTTATATTAGCTGGAAACTTGGATGTTTTGACATTACAGTCGTCTCACATCCCCTCCCCCCGGAAAGGTAATACAAAAATGTATGTTATATTAGCTGGAAACTTGGATGTTTTGACATTACAGTCGTCTCACACTGGAAAAGTCTAAAAATGACCTAAAAAGTGTTATTGAAGTTTGAATTTCAAACTCTACAAGAAAGGCAACTCTCTTTTATTCTTAAACCATCCATGTTATTTTTTCTTAAATAATTTAAAGTTTTTGCTGATGAAATTATAGTGTAGAAAAAAGCATAGATTGCATTCGTAAACATAGCGGTCAAAATAATTCCTCTCAAAGAGTTGTTTCTTGGTAGTTTTTAATGTTTTACAGTGTTTTTTTCGTCCTTGAACTGTTGTTTTGGTACTAGTGATATAGCATCACACCACACCATCTCTTTCCATCAATTCGCCCTTATTAACTATAATCTACAACATAGTGGAATAGTCTAAAATAAGCTTTTTACCCTTCAGGTTAAACGAAGGGTATATACTTTGATTTTGACTTTTTAATTGAGAAAGTACTATCGAACTGTAAAAAATATGTTTCAAGATTTTGAAGCTATGTAATTTTACATACCCCACCCCTTACAAACCTAAGGTTTCACATTTATTTTACAGAGTACCATTTGTGTGTATATCTGTACACATTTTATAGTCTCTAAAAGATTGAACCATTTTTTTAATTTTAAATTTTGTCAAAAAAAACTTTTTTTTCAAAATGGAATTATTGGCTTTATATATATACACACACACTAGCTTTTACCCGTCGCGTCTTCGCCCGCGATAATTGATAAAATCATTTAATTTTTGACTAAACTGTTTTGGTCATAAATCAAACGTTATTATTTTCAAATATCTATGCGTTTTTCTTAGTTATATCTGTATATAATTTTGCCGTATTTTAATTTTCACTTTTAAATATATCATATTAAAATAAATATATAATATTTAAGTTATCAATTATATATATATTTTTAATTTTTACCTTCATTATTAATAAAATAAATAAATAAATTAAATAATATTTTTTTCGAACTACATAGCTAAATTCAAATCATATTTATTATTATGAAACTACGTCACACAGATTACTATTCACTTTAATTACAAAATATTAATTCGCAAATTCTTAAATAACATCATTTCAAACACATTATAATCATATATTTGTTATTGTTTAAAATCAAAGGTTGTTATTCCAGGACATACTCTACCAACGTACAAAGTTTTATTCGAATCCGTTAGCATCCATTAACTTTATATTACTTTACCTCACCTTTTTAAAGATAGTAAAGAACAGTTCAAAACGAAAAACTTACTCACAAAATATACTATTGAACTTTTATCATAAAGGTGACTTCGTATTTACACGTGAAAACAACAAAATTTATCTTAACTCTTTGCTCTGTATAAATATTTTGAAGGTTGGATAGTGCGTAGGTTTTCGTTTAGAACTGATCTTTACTAACTTTAAAAAATGGTGAGGTAAAGTAATATTTTAATTATAATCGCATTCATACTTACTCGTAAAATTAAATTAAAATCACAATATATAACTTATCGCTTGTATACGAAAAGTTTAAACATTGGTATTTTAAAATTAATGTAATGTTGTTCCAGAACATACTCTACCAACTTACGAAAGAAAATACTATTGAACTTTTATCATAAAAATAGCAAATGACTTGCAGCACCATCTAACCTACAAAATATTTCTACAGAATGAAAAGTTGAGAAATTTTTTGTTGTTTTCACGTGTAAATACGAAGTCACCTTTATGATAAAAGTTCAATTGTATTTTTTGTGCGTAAGTTTTTCGTTTTGAACTGTTCTTTACTAACTTTAAAAAGGTGAGGTAAAGTAATATTTTAATTATAATCGCATTCATATTTACTCGTAAAATCTCTTATATATACGAAAAGTTTAAACATTAGTAAAGTAAAATTAATGTAAAATCAAAGGTTGGGAATAGTCACATATGTTATTCCAGAACATACTCTAACAACGTAAAATGTTTTATTTGAATCCGTTCAGCAGTTTTGGCATGATTGAGTAACAAACATCCAAACACACAAACTTTCGCATTTATAATATTAGTAAGATATATATTAGTTATTTTTATGTATTTTTTATAAATACCTCTAAACACGGACTAGTAGTTTTAAGCACTTATTTCTAATAATAGCTTACGTGAGCTTCACATTTTACTATCCAAGCGGACTATCCACGTCATATACTAATATAGTAGTGATCAATAAGATAAAATTGAGAGGAAATGCAGTCAAATTTGCATGGAGTGAGAATGAAAAGCCATTTAATGAAAAACACACTTAATACACTAGGCTTGGATTAGATTATTATGGATTATTTCACATTTATACCAATATTATTTCTAATATTTAATAATTTACTACTTTAACAATCCTTAGGGGTCAGTAAATTGTGTTACACAATAGTTCTTGAATATTCATTAATTTCACTAATATTTATTAGTTTAATAAGATTAGTTATTAATCTGCTATGCCTATGTTTGTACAATTTTTGTTTAAAAGATTTAGCAAAGATGGAAAAATAAACATTTTAAAATATACAAGCTGGGGGGAGGGGCGGGGGATTTATATGTCCGTCAACGAGGGGTTATTGTTTCAGGAATATATTCTATTTCAGAGAATTGCCTTATTATTTCTAATATTTAATAATTTACTACTTTAACAATCCTTAGGGGCAGTAAATTGTGTTACACAATAGTTCTTGAATATTTCCGTCAACGAGGGGTTATTGTTTCAGGAATATATTCTATTTCAGAGAATTGCCTTATAATTTCTTCAAAATATAGTGAGAATTTTACTACAGTTCCGAACTTTACATAATTTACGTATTCCACAATAAATAAGTGATTTGACACACGGAGACCTTTGATACTCCCATGTGCATCAGCGTTGGCATGCTGGGAACTTCAAATACCTTGCCAGTGGAGTACTAAAGGAGACCACCTAGGTAGCTTGGATATTTCCAATCAAATGTTGTGCCTAGGTTAAAAGTAATATTGATAAAACCTTCAACAGTAAACGAGTTTAGTGTTTACTGGAATTTAAAAAAACTATTTTCTATGACCTTATACCTATATAAACTTGTAAACCTAGTTTAAAATTGATATTTTCCACTCTTAAAAGTAAAAAAATCCATATTTTTTATTGATCATTAAGACCTAAATGGTAACTGATTTTATAGAATTCTAGAATGGATCTTTGTGAGTCAAATGTTGTAATTTAACATGGTGGTCACAACACAAATTGTCTTGTCATTTGTATTTCCTTCCTCTCTTGTTTGTTCTTCTACCGCCTGACAGATCCCTCCAGTAACGTTATACACCCATTTCGTTTCTGGCGTTTATGAATTGCTGATAGACATTTATATTGCATTAACACAACTGCTGTTTGACTTGCATTGCTGCAATCTTATTGTGGTATGATCCATCACATCAAGAAGTAACCTTTCCACATTCGGAGGGATGTCATTCTAAATCTTTCCTTATGCTCGAACTCAGTCATGAATAACTAATTTCTCTTTTTAAGAAATAATGTGCTTTTTCCCAGGAAGATACTAAATAAAAACTTAATAAAACACTCTAAAAATCTGGGTTTTATGTAAAATCATGATGTTGTTACTACAAAGAAGTCTAGTACTTCAGTGAAACAGTGTAAAAATCTAGTAATAATATTTGTTTGCTCACTAATTTATGTTATTCTGATATAATTGTAAAGAAAAACTCATAAAATTAGAGAAAAATATTAGTTTGTTGTTAGGTATTATAAGATTAATACATTTGTGAACATACGCTATTGACTTTCCCTTCACCAGCAAACCAATCTTAATGAGACTGATGCCTTTGCCTCTATGTCCACCAGAGCAAATAACTTATAATTATGTTAACTAACATTAAAACAACTAACCACGTATATTACAGCTACCCATATGAAAGAAAGTAACTATTATTTAAAAGATTTGTTTAATTTTTCGGTAAATTTATAAGTAAAATAATTAACATCTTTTATAAAATGGCCACAGCACAGATTTGGAGGAGGGGGCATAAATTAATATTGTAATGAAAAAAAAAAAAAATCAGCATNNNNAAAAAAAAAAAAAATCAGCATGTCAAAATGGTTTAATACTATGGTTGATTTATAGTAGTAAATTTTATTGTGTGCATTTAAAATTTAAACCAACTATATTATAATAACATATCTACTTAGCCATCTTTCCTCCATTGAAGTAAAAATTTCGCTAAATAAAAATAAGTATAAATATTAACGTTGTGTGAGTACTCGAAAATTCAAGTTTTTACAAAACTTGAGAAATTTTAGAATACTCAGAGTTTTTGACTTTTTCTCGAAAACTCAGAATTTAAATAATTTTATTCAATTTTAAGATATTACTTCATATCAAATAGTTCCTCACTATTTCCTCTTGTCTGGTTAGAAAAATAATCGTACAGTTATATTGAATCACCATTTAAAAATCTTAATTTGTGAGATTATAATTTTTTCACAAATATGTTCATCCTAAAAAATATTTGTTTGTACTTATAATTTATAAATGGGACTATTATAGGAATTCAACTTGAAATATTTATATTAAAAATATTGCTCTATACTACTCGAACATGAAAAATATTTCATGTTTTCATTCGAACTCGATTTGAACTTCACTCGAAGTTATAGATATTTACTCGCACACTCTTAATAACCATGTTTAACAATCTTAATTCATACTTCTCATTTTTACGTGTTCCACGTTTTAATCTCCCTTCCTGCTAACTGCATATTTATTTAAGCTAATAGTGTA
Source organism: Timema poppense (assembly GCA_902141375.1). NCBI lineage: Eukaryota > Metazoa > Arthropoda > Insecta > Phasmatodea > Timematidae > Timema > Timema poppense. The sequence goes on along the minus strand of CABFOV010006079.1, from coordinate 12,352 downwards.
GGGCTGAAGAAAGTTACATATTGAGGAAAAATACCTGCATTTGCATAAAGGAAGATTGGGAAAACTGTTTAGGTTCAAACCACCTCTGTACACCTGCCCGAGATTCTAGCCCCGACCCCTCTGCCACAAATTAGAAAGACAAAACGAGACCGATTTCTTTGTACACGTTCCCAAAGGTTTGGGTCATGCTAACTAAACTTGTCAATGTGATTTAATACACAATGTTATACGTAATAATATTTATGAATCACGTGCGAATGGGAGAATCTAGAACCTTGTTCAGGATACTGCCTGGCAAATCCCACGGGAAGAGATCATTGGGAGGACCTAAGAAGATGGGGAGATAACATTAAAATGAACCTGAAACAATATGGTGTAATGAGGTGGACTGGATAGAAATAGTTCAAGATAAGGATAGGGTGTAATGAGGTGGACTTGATAGAACTAGCTCAAGATAGGGATAGGGTGTAGTGAGGTAGACTGGATAGAACTACCTCAAGATAGGGATAGGGTGTAATGAGGTGGACTGGATAGAAGTAGCTCAAGATAGGGATATGGTGTAATGAGGTGGACTGGATCTAGATCAAAATAGGGATAGGGTGTAATGAGGTGGACTGGATAGAGATATCTCAATATATAGGGTGTAATGAGGTGGACTGGATGGAATTAGCTCAAGATAGGGATAGGTAGCGTAATTTTGTGAGTGCGGCCATGAACTTTTGAATTCCCAATGCCATAAAGTAAGTAAGTAAATGATTCACGTTATTGTATATTTACTATTCACAAATAAATTATAGCATATTGTGTCTTTGCAACGAACACTAATCACGTGTTGATGTTTATGATAAATGTGTCCGGGTGGAGCTACGTAGTGTTTTCTTTAATAAAGTGTTTTTAAAATATGGAATAAATTATCTTTAGGTGCCAAGATTTTAAGTATAGGCTATGTAAATGCGGTAAGTAAAAAGCAACTCTACTCTTGATTAACTAATTATTTTCCTTAATGTGAAAACAGTATGCCACTCCAAACCTGAGGTTTTTGACCGGCGTGGGCTTTCTCATGGATCAGTTACTAAAGGGGCCAACTATAGTGAGAAGGACGACTGGTTTGACTTCAGGGGAAGGCCCATCTTAATGTAGAATATGTGTGTATGCTTATGCTACAGATATTTAGGATGTATAAACCCTGGAGAGAAATGTGTGTGTACAGAAGTCAGTGTAACATCTTTAAACGTTTGTTTCCAAATCAAATGCTGAAATTTAATTATATTAAAAGTTGAATGATAGGTGAGTAACCATTTTTAAAGTTCCATGGACCCCTGAAACCGAAAAAGTTGTTTTAAAAATGCCATCTGTCTGTGTTTGTATATAATTTTACTGATCAGGTTAAAACAAGGTGATTCAGGTAAGCTTCCTTAGAGGATTTTTTTTTTAAATTATATATCCAACCCTAAAATTAAGGGTAGTGATGTAAAAGAGTTTTTATCTAACTCGGCTCTCACGGATTTGATTACAATTCATGTTTAGACACTGTTTAACATTTCAAAATAAATGGCGCATCTAATTTTGCTCTAAAATTATTCAGAGGATATTTTACATGAGCTGATATCTCCAATTTTGATCATACCTACTCATATATTTGAGATCGTAAATAAATAATTCTTCACGAGTTGTAGAACTAATAAAAATAAAAAACTTGAATTTGAAATATATTTTTATAAAGCCCATATTCTCCTAAATACAAGTAAGTTTATTTTTAAAATTGCAGAGGTCCGGGAAAGGGAGTTGATAGTTAAACACTTTGGTGAGCAGAGATGTACCTTTTTTTCTCAATATGTTTCTGTAGCTATGAATATTATTTAATTTATGCTTTTCCCCTTATGTTTTTGCAACAAATTATGCAATTTCACTTACCCACTTAGGTGGCCGCATGGTCTAAGTCGTAACTCTAGCATTATACTAGATGGTCGATGAGAGGGAAGTTGAGGTTCGAATCTCGGTCGGGTGTACTGAGGGTGTTTTTCCTAATGGTTTTTTACTCTCTTACTCCACACAAATTAGGGTACACTTCCTCTAAATCTAACCTTCCTCATCCTTAATACAATAGAGTAAATAATACATAATGTGTGTATCCCGAAGGGTAGTAAGACGCGGTGCTAAAAATAGTTATACATACACTTTATTTGGTTTCACATAATATCTTATGATCTCTAAGTAAAGATGTCTATTTTGAGGTAAATTGTGAGAAAGTCAGTGCGGTGCACAGAACCATTTATTTTTTTACAAACAAAACACCGACTTGTTTATAATTATTTCAAATTAGGTAGGGCCTATATATTAATTGCAGTATATTAATAGGTCATTATATGGAAAATAAACTCTAGAACTTTGGTGGGATATTCATGAAAGTATTTTTGTTTGTTTCATAAAAAAATGACTACAATTATTTGAATAAAAATTATTGTATTAAAATGTTCCCGTTTTGCTACACATGCTTTGATAAATAAAAACACTATTTGCCAAGATGGTACTAGTTCTTTGATTCCAACATCAAATTCCTCCAAAAATGTTATATCTGTATTTTCTTCGAACGTTGAAAGCTACTAAGGCCTTGCTTAAACCTCTAAATATAATGTTAAATGTATCTATAATTTTACCATAGCTTAAAAGATAGGCCTATATAGCAACTACTGTCTATATTTTGTCTTCTATTTAAGACGAATAAATATTTGAGATTACTTAGGCACGCATAAGACACTAAACATGAATTATAAATAAATTTAGATTTACACTTATTAGAAAAATAAACAATTTTCACCCTACCCTGATTTTAGTAGAGGTAATTTTTGGTAGTTTTTCCTGCTTTAAGCATATTGCACCATTAAAATTGTGAAAATCAGTAAGTGTAACTGATTTATTAGCACCACGTTTTACTACTCATTCGGGTTATACGATTATGAACTAATTACGCTAACGGTTTTAGGGATGAGGAAGGTTGAATGTAGAGAAAATATACCATCATTTGTGCGAAGAGAGAGAGCGAGAGAAAGGGTGTGTGTGAAACTATTTAGGAAAAACCATCCTCAGCACACCCGATCAGGATCGAACCACGATCTCTCCGCCATCAGCAGTCAAGTCAATTGCTAGAGTAGCGCTTTAGACCATGTGGCCAACGAAGCGGGTAAGTGTAACATTAAGAAGGATTTAGGTCCCAAATGACTATGGATCTATACTTGTGGATCACAATGGAAATAAACCTTCAAACACAATACTTGTTTGTGGCCCTGATGGAAAGTTTGATCGTTGTGGCGAAAGTTGATACATTCAAGAAAGTATAAAGATTATTTTTCTTGGGGGTGAAGTGTGCAAGAAAATGTTACTATAAATTTACCCAGTAAAATTGTATATACGTAGTGTACAAATGGACCTGGCACCTTTCCAATCACCCTGTCCTTTCTACGCCCTTGGATGAATGTCGTCTTATCACCTTCGCTTTAATCCTGCGTATGCATAATAAGATGTTATCAAGTGTAGTGCAATGTGGCAAAAGAAGACGTCACTATTAACCAAGAAGAAGATGAGGATAACATTGATTAAATGTATGTACTTTATAAAATTATATCTTCTTTATATTTATTTTTATTTTCTACTACATATTTGATATTAGCTTATTCTTGTATGACATGTTTCGATGCTATTATTGATGTTACACCATCTTCAGGTTTTATTTATAATAAAGATGATATTCTTTAAAATACGTATCAGAAAGTTTGTGAAAATTTTGAGGTATCATATATAATATGTAATACATCAAAATTGATATTCTTTTAAATACATATTTTCAGAAATTTTGTGGTATAATCTGTATATAACATAATATCATCTATATCATAAACAACCCCTGAAAATGGTGTAACATCTATTATAACACCAAAACATGTCGTCATAAAAGACTAGGATAGTATCAAATAAGGAGAAGGGAATCAAAATTAGAGAAGAAATAGATATAATTTTATCATTTATCACTTCTTACCAATCAAATAACAAACGTTACTAAAAAAAATTAAATACTTTTTCAAAAACGGGATTGAAATCTATAAGGAACCCTAAACTATAATTTTATTGAAATCAATTTTGTTGTATATAATAGTTTACATATAATGTTGTTACATGTAGTACTACCCATTCGGCTATCCATCAAACGGTTTTTATTGATTTATAAAATTAGGTAGTAGAACTGTGGAATCTTATTATTTAAAAAAAGTACAATAAATAAAGAACTAAAGGTGAAAATAATATTTTAGACAAACAAAAAGACTTGTAGATTGATTTAAAAAATTAAGGGTGTTTAATGGTTATTAACTAACATTTGAAAAATAAATCAAATTAAAATTAAATTTGTTTTTAATTAAAATAAAATCATTTATAATAATAGTTAGTAGATTTGTTAGAAAGGTGTTTTTTCTCTATGACGTTTTTATCTCAACGCTCTGACTTACTATTTAATAAATTCATAGAATAGATAGAAATAGTTTTCTTCGAATATTGTCTAATGGAGATTAATAATCCAGACCTACATTGCTCGTGCTAGGAAGAATTACATGGCCGCTATTTTGAGTACAAATACAGTTTTCTTTTAATAATATATTTAGCAATATGGCTACCAATCTAATTAAAATGGGTGGCTTATAACACTTCCAAATTCTCTATACATCTTGATGAAGGAGTGTTAAGTATTTTCTAAATTTAAACAATTCTAGTTTCATTTTGTAATCTGTAAGTTTCATGTGGTTCATGTGAAGTTCTAAATTATTTTATCTTTAATTTTATTTTTATTTTATTTCCTCTTTGTTTTTCGTAACTTTTTCCTTCTATATTTGTGTGATGAGTGAAAGTTATATCAGATAACGATACAATGTTAATTTACTTTTTGTGGGGTTTAGGGGGTATTTGGGACAGAGGAAATATAATTTACATTACACGATTTCAGCTGATATGCATGTCCATCTTACCTAATAAATAGTCTACATTACAGTTAGAAACTTCATCCTAACTTATATCTAAAGTTGGGAGGAATCGTTTCTTTCAAACCAGTGAATTACTGGATAGGTATTTTTATCAATTCTGTTTAGTACTAGTTTATAAATTTCAGATACCTGACACCTCTCCTCAACCAATACCAGTTTGAGATTTCATATTTATTTTGCATGGGAAAAACACATAAATTATATTTTGTATTAAATTATACAGTTTTATTTCCCCACCATATAATTTTTTTAAGGTGGACTATAAGGGACCAAGAGTTAAGGTAAGTGTTTTGTAGGTTTTTTTTTAGCGAAACAAGTTTTTTGGTCCAAATAAATAAAATATTGTTCTAATAAATAGGATAGCTTAAGTTTAATTTTCTACACGTATTAACAGCTGAGGGTTTGATGTTATAACAAAAAGACACTCTTTATTTTCATAATTTGGCACTATCTTCACCAACAGATGGCGGTCATTCGGTCAGTATGGCTAGATTGCGGGTTGATGCCAGAGAGTATTTTTCTACACACAGTAATCTCAACAGTTCTTAAGTATCTGATAATTTTTATTTTTATTTAAAATGGCTCAAATCAAATGTAATGATGCTAGTGACAAATATTCAAGGAAATAGCTGTTTTGCCACGAAAACTAAAGAAATAACTTATATCGTACTCCCTTCCATACCAACCCTTCCATCACAAGGACAGCATTAGTACTTACTGGAAAGTTTTAAATAAACTATAAAGTCTATAGCAAATCTAAAACAACGATAGACTAAAAGCCACAATTTTTTAAAAGTTAATATTATGTATCATGTCTGCTATTTTGTTATCTCTTTAACTATATCATGTGGTCCTACACCAAAGCTCAAGTGATAGCGTGCTAGAATATTGAGCTTAGCGTCCCGGGCTCTATTTCTGGCGCGGCTGAAAAATTTATCATTAGTGAAATGAGGGTTTCCTCTTTCACAATGATGAATTAACGGCCGACCAGGGTCTGGATGTTGTGTCTGTTTTAGATTTAAATTAGTTTTTAAGTTGTGTGCTGATATAATCAGTTAGTTAAGAAAGTGCGCGTTAGAATACCTCAAATAAATGGAAAAAAAAACCAATATTATGTGCTATAAATTTTATTTTTAAATCACTTTAAATATATGTGACGATTTCATTTGTTTTCCTCTAATGTGTTGTCTATGTATAGATGTGGAGAGAAAAAACTCTTATTGAATATTTATATTTTCTAAAACGCATTCAAGAAGCTTGATGTTTTAACCTCTGAATGTTAATAATATATTTAAAATATTTGAACAGTATTATATCGTCAAATACATGGTTAAATACCTCTCTTTTCATTGAGGTTCCGGAATTGTTATTTGTACAAATATATACTATTTGTCACTTATGTGAAAGATTGTGAAAACAGCGTAATTCACATAATTATGTTGGTACGCGGGGAAAAACATCCGTTTCATCTGATTTTGGCTGTGTTAAAGCGTTTTCTCTTAGATGTTTTCCCCCGTTCTCTCCGCGTAAATGCTCGTGCATTTCCCCAAAATTCCAGCTTCACTATCCCAACCACATTATGTGGGTACTCCAGACGGATAGTAAGAGGCAATGCAATAATAAACAATAAAAATATTTCATATTTTACAAACATTTTCCCCCCACTTCCTGAGATTTTCTCGATATTGATTTGCTTCTATATATTGTTCCTTTCTCAATAGAGATTTCCTTCCATTTCTCCTTTTATCAATACTGATTTCTTCCTACTTTTTATTTCTCAATAATGATTTCCTTTTACTTAGTTGTCTTTTATCGATATTGATTTATACTCACTTCTTCTACCTTTCTCAATACTGATGTGATTTTACCCCATTTATTCTGTTTTTAAATCCTGATTTACTCCCACTTCTGAATTTCTATAGTCTTATTTCCTTCCAATTCTTATTTTCTCGGCGGGGAGGCTTAGGAAAAAACTTTCCAATTTTAATATTTTAAATATACAAAATATTTTGAAGCCAAAATGTCTACAATATTATTATATTTTAACTATTTCTTGAAGTCCTAGGTTTTTGAACACTTGGTACCACAAAAAGAAAAATACAAGACAGATTCTCAACCATGTAATGTATGATAGCTTTATAATAAATCTCATTTTGGTAATTATTCATAGTATTGAGATTTTACTGGCGTTGATAAACTTTTGGCTAATAATTAGAGAAAGTGAACCTAACAGCACTAAGATACATGTTGGAAATTAATAACAATCAGTATTTAGGTAAATAATTACTAGATATTCACTGTGGATATATATGTTTATGAAAGGCAATAAATTACTGCAATAGATATTTCTACAACCAATATAGAAATACACCTGATTAAAATATGATTTTATTAAACAGGGTACAAATTTTATGAATTATTCCACGCCCAGTAACAACAGTATAATATTATTTTATGAAACAGGCTACAAGTTTTATGAATAATTGCACGCCATCAATAACAATCTGTTTTAAAAAATAATTTGAGTTACTCTAACAATAAAGTTTCAATGAAACAGGCTCAAATTATTTATCTATCATTTCAACCCCCTTCCTTTTTTCAAAAGATAGCAGACAAGCCTGGTTTTCGTTCTTAAGTCATTAGTCTAGAATCTAGATTCTCTTATCTTCTCTGAAAGTTAATTAATAAATGAGTATAAATCTCGCTCGGCCGGTTTTGTATAAACCTTTCTTTGCTTCTAATTAGTGTGAAAATGATAAAAATAAAGCTGAGTTAATCTCTTACTCACTTAATAGTCAAAAGAGGCATAAACTTTGTCTTATTGTAATTTTTCTTTGACGTGATGGAGCTAATATTTCATCTATTTACTAATATTGGATGAATTATCTAGATTAATTTTAGTGATCTAGTATTATTAAAGTATTTAAAAATAATATCATTTGTCTTATTTTGGAAATGGGTCTGAAACTAAATTAAATAAATAGTCTATTCTTATTACTGTTCCAATACAATTATTTCTTATTTTCTAGTAATTTTTATAATGTATTAGTGAGAAATTACTAATGTAATGATAGTAAATATCTGTGTGCATTTTTTATGCAGTATGCATGTTCTTTTCAGAAGTTTAATTATTTTTCATAAATCTCTACCAAAATTATAAAACTTATAAAATCCCATCATAACATCATCGAAATTAATATTTCATCTTAATTAGGTTTTGGGGAAGAAGGTGTTTAAAATAAACTCGTGCTTTATAGAATGCTTGACAATATAAAATTATTAATATTAACGTTTAATTACACTTATCCGTTCTTAAAAATAACCATAACACTTAGGCACTGTCCCAGATTATTATTATTAATATTAACGTTTAATTACACTTATCCGTCCTTAAAAATAACCATAGCACTTTGGCACTGTCCCAGATTATTATTTTTTGGCACCGAGTCTTATTATCTGTTTAGGCTATATGCTTATCGTATTAATTACGCTAATGGGATAAGAAAGGTTATATTTGGAGTAAGTGTACCCGCATTTGCGAAGATAGAGAGCGGAAAACCATTTCGGAAAAACCACCCTCAATACACCAGACCAAGATTTGAATCTTAATCTCCCCGTCATCGGAAGTATACTATACTGCGAGAGTAGCGCCTCAGACTACGTGGCCACCGAAGCTTTAAATATAGATAAAAATGTCCAAAGTGGGTCAATTGTTCGAGAAATTATGGATTTATTGTAATCCAAACCAAATATCGTGTGCACTTAGTAATTTAAACATCAATATTACAATATCACTTTGTCTGACAGGCAATATTGACCAGTGCAAAACATATGTTCCAACTAACGTTCAAATTATGTGTATAGCCTGAACAGGTAGTAAGACGCTGTAATAAAAAAAATATATCCAAATTATGTTGAGGACAATGAAAAGTCTAATTGTTCATAGATCAATCAAAAACTCTCTCTCACTTTATTTTATTTTTAATAATTTTAAACATAATTTGAATGTTAATTAAAATAAATTTCACTGGCCATATCGGCCATTAGACAGAGTCATAATGAATTAATGATGCAATGATAATTGTATTCAATATATACATATATTAAATCCATGTGATGTCTGCATGTTTTTTCAGGGCTTTTTCTCCCACTTCCAGATACTCTAGCTAGAGTCGAAATTTGCCACTGTCGAGCATGTCTTTTATGGTGAATATATAAACCTTGAAAATTTAAAAATGGCGGTTTCAAAATTGCGAACAAAACAAGCAAATTGAGTTTTAGAGAGCTGGAATTTGGTATGAACGTTATAGATCATGCCATGTTTATGTGAATCATCTAAAACTTGAAAAATAAAAGATGGCAGTTCCAAAATTTAGGACTAAGCCTAAAAATGGAGTCTTGTAGAGGTTAAATTTAGTATGGACGCTCTGGTGCATGCTATCTCCTTTAGAAAAATCAGAAACTTGAAAAATCCAAGATTTTGAACGTAACGTACAAATTGAGTCCTATTTGGATGAAGTAGGAGGCTCCAAAATTCCTAAACTAATAGAATAAAGAATTTCTCTGCCTGGTATAACATCTTTTTTTATTTACTTATTAGATCATTAAATTGAAACATATTTTCCAAACTTTAAATCACCAAACTACCGATCTCAAAGACTATAACATCCTAAATATAAACGAGGAACAAAACAAAGATACTCTCAAACGGAGTCCATTAGAATTGCGATTAATAGTTAAAAATCAAGGAGGAAAACTAGCGCCCACCTAGGAGCAACAGCACAGTTATCATCGAACCGCTATGCTCTATGGAAAGCCATAATGCTTATTCTTAATAACGTTTATGTAAACGCGTTAATTATTTCTTTTGTGCTCCTTGGTGAACTTTGATTCCATTTTTTTCCGTTATGTTTCTGTAACCATTTCTATTACTCCGTTTCACAAATCTTATGATCGTGCTAAGACCACGGTCATTTTTATAGAAATCTACTGAAACTCCTAGCTATTTTTTCGTGTTGCCTTGCGGTTAAAGTAATCAGTTTTACATCGGCTTTATACTGTATAGCTTTTATTTGTCTGTTGGATTTGCCACTTTTAAACATATTTAGAGAGTAATGTTTTAGGTTATTTTCAATTTGTAAGGTAGCAAATAGAGTAGGCTACATTGATATTTCTTATCTTTTCATGATGTTATCAAATTAACTACTAAGGAAAATGCAGTTCTTACAATATACAAACTATTTACCATACTATTTTTCTCATATTTTTTATTTGTGTTTATCTTTATTAGTTTGATTATTTATTCGTTGTTTAATTATTTTTTTAAACATAGCTTTGGTTTACTATAGTCACTAACCTTTTAAAGGGAAGCCGGGCAAATTTTCTATTCAAGTTATCTGTCCCCTTAGTTGAAACGTCATCGCTCAGGATGTGGGTGACTTCAGCCGACGCAATTTAAATCAGATAAACAAAATTGATAATTTAGGATGAATTGACCATGATGCAAATTCATTCTATAAATGTGACAGATAAACTATTGAAAAGTATAGTAAAACATAGCTTCCCTTTTGGTGGTGAAGTAATTTTGTTGTGTGAAGATTTACGTCAATGTGTACCGGTGTTTACCCATTCATATAGAGTCGTTACAGTAAAAAGGTATAGAATATAACCTTTTTACGTCTAAGTTTGTGACGCCGTCTGATAAGTAGATTACGTTCAAAATACCTGCACTACAGTTCATGGCTCCTGAAGCTATTCAATAATGATCAATAGGCTGTAAAATGACTTAATAGAAGTGCCAAATAAACTTATACCTAGAGGTAAGGTATCCTCTGGTAATCGTCGTACAGCCAGGTATATATTAACCTTTGAAAATATGTCAATACTGTGTCCGACTATATGATGTCTGTCAATGAGGAGGTTCTAAAACAACTGGAAAGTCAAGTTGTTTGCTAGCCCACTTGAGTTCCTCAACAGCCTTACTCCTTCATGCAGGCCTCCATATAAACTGCATTTGAAAACCGATGCAAAAGTAGTGTTGCTATGAAATATGTATACCAAAAGAGGGGTGTGTATTGGAACTAGCTTTGAAATTGATAAATTAAGCAAAAAATTAATTTCAGAACCCATTCTCATAAATTTCTCCCAAGTTAAACCAGCCACTTAGCTGACAGTTCCCAGTCTGAAATTAATGACAATTAATAAGGCCAAGGTCGAACTCGGTTGTCTTGTTGTAAAATGTTTGCCTCAGGACCCAATGTTCTTGGGTTCAAACTCAACCGGGGTCAACGTATTTTTCTTGAGTTCTGAAAGTCCTTAACACAACTTCCTTCGGAGGTGAAGTAAAGCCATCGATCCCGTGTCGATTGTGGCATGTAAAAGAACCCTTGGGAATGTGAAATACCTTTCCTAGAAAAATTGATATCCCCTTTCACTCAAGCTCATAGAAATTCTCGTGTGCTGATACAATTAATCGGTTTAGAATGTGCACGTTAACTATCTCAAATAAATATAAATCCCAGGGCCAGACCTTCGCCAGAGTTAGTATATACCTTCCTACTACAGTGTTCAGCCATGCCTGTAACATTCTCAAGAATCTGTTGTACATTAAAGTGTAGGCAGTACGAAGTAATTGTCATGATGTCTTTATAAGGAAGAACCCAAAATCTATATAAAAAATGTGTCATATCGAAAAAGATTATTTTAAATAAACAAAATGTTCCTTCATTGAACGCCTCCTCTATTATGTAACAAGGCAGAATTAAAACCTACATCAAATATTATTGTTAGAATAACACCAAATGCTTGAGGTTACGCTGAGAGAAGAATCCTTTAGAAAAATGTTGGCATTGATCTACACTTCCCGAATTGTATGTCCTTTGAGGCGTTTATTTAATACATTCCGATAGCCTGAAAAAGCCATAGATACATACCTAATCATGCCGTTCCCTTACGGGGTGAACAAGAAACTGTGAATACATCACCAACAAAAAAACAGCTTCATATTTAATTTATCTTCACTAGCTTTCTCCACACTTCCCTATCCTTGAATACTTCCTTGGCTTCAACAAGATCCATACACCGTGTCATACATACTCTTTTATTCTTAAAGATTTTAATGTTTCTAATTTTCACACGTTCGTCTAACCCATTTGGCCAGGTCTTACATGGCCTACCCCTTCCTTTCGATCCATACACATTCTACCTTCATTAATTTCTTCGTCCCTCGATCCAAACTCATCCTTTCAACATGTCCAAACCAAAGTATAAAACAAGATTCAATTTAAAATATTTAAATATATGTATATTTATCAATATATAATATA
>CABFOV010006078.1:0-37374 GCA_902141375.1 Timema poppense | reverse complement strand
TAAGTTTCTCTGCCGCACCCTGTATAAAGAAGGGAAGCAAAATTATATTGGCTAGAAAGTTCTAGCATATTGAGCTTAATTACATTTAGCAATGCAAAGAGGGAAGTCCATCAGAAACAAAATGATAGATTATTTAAATGGTAATGTTAGCGAGATAGATCAAAATAGTAAATATAAGGAATTCAGGGCAACTTAATTTAGGATTTTTATTTAACGGATATAGGAAAATTTATCAGGCTACGGCCAGTTTCGTTAAAGATTAGAAGAGTAACCTGATGGAAAATACAAGTGAGGATTTGAGTAGATGGAACGGACACTATAAGTATATAAATTGGGTGAGGGTATTGAAATCCATACTGCTGAACCACTAGCCCTATACCCGAGTATTAGTGAAGCCAAATAAGCTATTAGGAAGTTAGAAAATCATAAATCTCCAGGCATAGATTCAATTCCAGCGGAGTTAATAAAGGGAGGTGGTGAAAAACAAGTGATAGATATTCATAAATTGCTATGTACCATATGGAACTATGAGGTATTACCACAAGAATAGAAGGCAGACATTATAATACCTATTTTCAAAATGGAAGATTAAACAAAGTGTAATTACTATAGAGGTATCTCACTACTACCAACCTGCTATAACATTTTATCTAGAATAATTTTAATGAGAATGACATAATTCGCAGAAGAAATAATTGGGGATCAGCAGTGTGGATTTGGAATAAATAGATCAACAACAGATAACTTTTTATTATTTGGCAAATATTAGAAAAAAGTGTGAATAAAACATGAAGGTTCATCAATTAAGCATATAATTTAAAAAGGCCCCTGATTCAGATTTTAAAAAAATTACATGAAATTTTAGTCAAGTTTGGGACACCCAAAAAACTTGTCCAGCTAACTGAGGTATGTTTGACTGATATGCATAGGAGGGTATTGGTTGGATGTCGCTTATTAGATACTTTCAAAACACATAATGGGTTGAAACAAGGCGATATACTTTCCCCATTACTTTTTAATATAGCCTTAAAGTATGCTATTAGGGTAATGCAAGAAATCAGGGAATAGTTGACTTAAATAGTACAATGCAGCTGTTAGAATATGCAGACATTTTATTAGAAGCTAGTAAGGAAATAGATTTAAAAGTGAACACTGAAAAGACTAAGTTTGTGATCAATCACACAAAGATCACAAATTGGAGATGATAATTTAGAGAATACTGCAAATAACCCATCACTTGACAGGGTTAATGAGTTTTAAAATTTAGGAATAATTTTAACTAGCAATAACAATATTAAATTGCAGATTCGAAAATGAATAGTCGGGATATGCGTGCTATTACTCGATCAGTAAATTGTTGACATTTTGCCTGCTTTCAAGAAAAGTAATTCAGAATCTGGAAGTCGAACCTAATTTTTTTATCAGTTCTGGTTAGAGCACAGTAAACGTTCAAGTTCATTTCAGTTCCTGATAGTGTTCTGGTTCTTTAATAATATTTTTGTTTCAGCACAGCATCTTTTTCTCTGTTTGGGCTATGTTAACGTAGGCCTACTAATTTTGATAATGATTTTAATGAATGAATAAGGTTATATTTTATATTTAGAGGAAGTATATCCACATTTGCATGGAAGGAGAGTAGAAAACCACTTTTGCAATAACACTCTTAGTACACTTGACCAAAATTCGAATCTGAATCTCCCTGTTAATGGCAGCCTAGTCTATTGCGAGAGTGCCGTTTTTAGACTATGCAGCCAATGAAGCAGGCTAGTAGCTAGTTACTAGTCTTAATACCAGTCTAAAGAGCTAGCAGGCTAGTAGCTAGTTACTAGTCTTAATACCAGTCTAAAGATTTTAAATACAAAAATGTATACAGCTTGGATGGGTGGGGAGGGGTGAAATTTTTTCTGAACAGAAGTGGCTGCTAGTTTTTCAAACAATAAAATTAAGTACTTTAATGAAGTCTTTAATCTCTAAACACACCAAATTAAGTAAATGCATCAAAAGTATTGCTTGACTAAAAAAATATTATAATGTACCTTAATAACAATAATGCATCCTGATCTGTCACCATCAATCTCATAGTCAAAAAACTTTCGAACTGGATTTTTTTAACGCCCTCCATTAAACTACTTACTAACAAAAATAATCACCTCTGCACTGTACACAAGAAATACGCTACCTGAGCTACTTCCTAATTTAAACTTGAGTGAAAGAATTTAAAGTTTACATTTTGCCACGCTCCTTCTCCCCTTTCCCACTAATATAAGGTGTTCAACCAACCACCGGATTATCATTTTCTACTTCCAGGAAGTACAGTAGCCCCATGGGTTCTTTGGTGCTGACTGAGAGCTCACAGCTGATAGCTAAAAGCTTTTAAAAGTTACCAGACCAAATTATGTATCCCCACGCTGAACCATATGATCTGCAAAAACATGTGTTTAGCAACTGTCACTTCTGACGGTCAAAATTTAGGTATTATACCTAGATGTTGACTGTCAGAAGTCAGCTGTGAGCTGTCAGTCAGCACTAAAGAAGCCATGGGGCTACTGTACTAACTACGATGGGCTTGGACTGCTTGTCCAAAATATATGATTTCTTAATTTCAGTATTTCAACTTTCAAGGAATGTTGTATTATCTGCTGTCTATCAAGCTAAATACATATTCTTAAACATTAAACTGAAAAAACAGTGAACAATGTGATAGTCACGACATTCCTCTGGGATCTAAACTCATTAGTGTATATTGCTAAGGGTCCATTAACTCTTTTCTAATCCCCTTAGAAAAGAGGTTTCAAACGAATTAGTAAAATAAAATATATCAAGCCCTTTTAGAATTTATTGAGAAATGGGAAAACACAACATTTCAAAATTAAATAATTAAGCCAAGGAAAGAGAGAAAAAAAAGTGTGCAACTTGTAAAAATTATTTTCATTTCTGTAAAACTAAGAACCTAAAATGATTTAACGGTTCCAATTCCGATTCTTCAAAGTGTTTTTAGAGTTCCAGTTCTGGTTCCTTCAAAATAACTGTTAATTTCAGTTATCGGTTCTGGTTCAACTCCCTGCTCAGAATATATAAAACAATAATTTTACCAGTTGTTCTCTATGGGGGTGGAACGTGGTGAAAATAAATATAGGGTATTAGTAAACAAGGTACTTAAGAAGATATTTGGACCAAAAGGGGATGAGGCTACTTGGGAGTGGAGGGGTTTACATAATGGTGAGTTACATATCCTCATCATAAGACCTTGTTAGGATAATAAAGTCACATGGATTAAAGTGAGCAGGACACACAGCGCGAATGGGAAAATATAGAACCATGTTCAAGATACTGACTGGCAAACCCAATGGGAAGACCTGGATGCAGATTGGAGGATAACTTTAGAATGGATCTGTAAGAAATATGGTTTAATGAGGTGGACCGGATAAAACTAGCACAAGATAGGGATAGGGTGTAATGAGGTGGACTGGATAGAACTAACTCAAGATAGAGATAGGGTGTAATGAGATGGACTGGATAGAACTAGCTCATGATAGGGATAGCTGGCATACTTTCTTGAAGTCCTTAATTTGTAAACACACAAAAATAAGAAATGAGCTGTGCTAGGGGTCCGGGGTTCAATCCTCGGTCCCGGCACAGATTTAACTGATTGGCAAACCCTTCCCTCACTTCTGACGAGACATGTATTAATCACAACTTGTGAATGTGAGGAATGCCAGGCCTTCAACGTGGTTCAGATCTCACGTTAAATTGTAGGTCCTCCTTTTCATCTCACAATCACCCTACCATTACACATTAGTGTAAGTGCATATAACCTGAACAGGTAGTAAGACGTGGTGGCATCACACTTTATTAATGTATTTATGCAGAGTTTACAGTGAAATTTCCGTTCTATCTTGTATGCAAGATAGTCAGCTACATATTTAAAGGATTGAACGGTAAAACAAATAATTATCTAATCTTAATCTGTGATGATGAAATAACGTTAAAATTGTATGTGTATTTTCATACTCATTAGTTTCTATTTAAAATACCATTCATTTATTAACAAAATATATTAAATAGTAAAAAGGAGAGCATTTTGAGATACCTTTCAATTTTGTATCTCACGTATCAAAATAATATTTATGTAGTCTACAATTGGTTTTCACTGAAAGATGACATCAATACTTCAAAGGACTAAACTAGCCTATAGCCGTATTTTATAAGCCACAATGCTACATCATAGTCTATAATAATAAAAGGAAGTTTTTGTCTGTGTGTATTTGTTTGTGTGTGATGCCCAGCCAAATCTACGGCCCACAGAGATCTGAAATTTTTAACATAGGTGGACAGAAGGGAGTCCGAATGCACCAGGAAGCAGGATTTTTAAATTTTCAATTAGCTTTTTAATAAACAACAATAAACAATTTTTTTAGGAAATATTTTCTGTATTAGAATTATATTTCAGAGATACGGGCACCATGAGGTGGGGACACTTTTCTTATACCCCAGTGGGTCACGGGCAACGCCGTGTGGGATTGCTAGTAATTCATAAAAGAAAGCTTTCTAACGTTTAAGTTAAATGGAGTGTAGGGTATATAACTAGTATGTTGAGTATTGCTTCAATAAACCATACATAATTTTATCCATACTATATAATTAATTAAACTTTCGAACTGATTTAACTTTTATTACCAGATAACTTCTTAAGGCAGGATTCAGCCCGCGAGACATAGCTGACCGGCCTGTTTGTCTGCAATGTCTTTATAATTACTATCTGACCTGCATCCATGTATTCACTCAAAATACAATGATTTAACTTTAGTGTTTACTACATAATTTTAAATAACAGAAACCCTTAGAACTATTTGAAACTATACTATATTTTAACTTAAATTACTTGAGTGTGGGAATTTTAATTTACATTGGGAAAATACCCGTTTTTAAATTAATTCAAGTATACATACATCAAATAGCTATTATAAACCTGCATTAGTGGCCACGCAGTATGGTATCTAGTCTTCTTATATTAAATAAGTCATGTTTTGGTAGGTTCACAATTATTTTTTTTACGTTTATATCGAAAATATCACACATTTAAAAAAGACTTTGTAAATTAAAATTTAAATTATTTAACTGGTCAGAACTTTCACCCTCATTCTGGTGAAAACGATATTAAAAATGGGAATGCCAGGCCTCCACCGTGGTTCGGATTCCACGTTAAACTGTAGGTCCTTCATTTCATCTCATCATAAGATACTTGCTTGGGGCTTAAGCCTTATATGAAGTAAATTTTACTGTTTGGTTGGTATGTCTATAAACTTTGCGATTGAATTCAAGTCTTCTTGTCCAGTCAGAAATTGATATGGCTCCTTAAAAAACTGGTTGGTTATATAGAACCAAATTGAGGCTTTATGGGCCTGACAAGCAAAATCGTCACACTTCAATCCAAGATGAATGATTTTTTACATTCAATGAGCTGAAGGAAGAAGAGGTCACTTTTGTGCATTAGATTCTTCCCACATTTCTCCTCTTTCCCTAGGTGGGCTTTCTTAATTAATTTACTCTTATTAGTTTACTATCCCTTTTTCTTTAGTTTTATCAATTTCCATTATTATAAAACTATTTAGCCACTGTGCCACCTCAGTTTTAATAATTTTTGTTAAAGTTAACATTTAAGGAATAGTAAAGTGTTATATTTCTACTGATAAATCAAAATAAATTATCCATAATTAATGTATTTGATTTTGTTTGTTAGAGTATTACCATTTGACAAACTTTTGATTAAGACTATCTAAACAATTAGTCAATTCAAGGTAACACCGAGTTGTACCAAGCAAAATAATATGCCTAGTACTTAATTCAGTATTAGTTTCATAGTCAATTTCAAAGAACAAATATTGATGTTAAGAAAAATTCTCTTCCTTCAGACACAAAAAAATTTGAATTTGAATTATTTTTTTTACTTTAATTAGAGATTCATTGTTCACCCGATATTACAAAAAATGGGTGATATCAAGAACCATATTTTAAGCTTGTATGTAGATAACAAAAAAGTAAAATGTAGCTAATTAGCATGCTCTGATTTTAGTAGGAAGTCTGCTCTGAAAGGTCTGTTTTTCTATCAAAACCCTGCGTTTGGTAAATATGAGTTGTGAAAAAAATTCCTTGAAAAAATAAAATCAAGGGGGAAGCTCATTGCGCTAGGGCTGTTAAATTCGACCTATTTTCTCTAATTTCATAAAGATATACTTGGTTAAAAACAATACCTGTTCTGTTTGACGACAGGACATCACCTGAAAAAGCCTACCTATCCTTACCTATTTTCAAAAGAATGTAAGAAAAGTTAAGTAATTTTTTTCAAATACATTTTAATGAATAAAATATACATACTGTAACAAGTTGTGTAAGTTTTCTACACAAAGGCCGAGAAATAGGCCTGCCGAAATATCCAAATTACCTTAGATTTATCAATGAAAATACTTATAGACAAAATGACATCTAGTTATTGTACTTAGAAAATTGTTAGGCTATAAGGGTTTGATGTAGGACTATGGTTTGTGCATATTATGTTTAATCTCTGGTATTGTTCATACATTAATACATTTGTGAAGGTGTAAAAATTATTTGTAGCTTTCTAGCTAATGATCACTGAAGTTAATTTAAACTAATTTCAATTCTTTAGCTTTATTTTACTGAACCATTTTAGCTTATCTGGAAAAATTGATTATAATGTTACTAGCACATGATATAATTCATAAATTGTTATGTATATTAAAATATCAAGTTTAAAATAAAATAGGCCTGTATTTAACTTGGCAGCCTCCTGGTAGCCTATATGATTTTCAGCTGATAGCTTACATTATGTAATAAATAGATTATATTATTGTATTGATTTCCTAAGTGAACTGGTCAGACCCAATTTTTCACTTGTATGCCCCTTACAAAGATTTTTTTTTTTAAATTTGTAAACCTAGCCAAATTGCTAGACTATCCAAATTTATATGAGAGACCATAAACTATCAAAATAAACAATCCCTTTTAAATGTGCTACAATAGTAATTATATGGGCAAATATGTTGGATTATTTTAAAATGTTACGGTATTAATTAATACATTAGGGCCTATGAATACAAGGAGTTGTTCAAGTCAATGGAACAAATACCTTTTCTGAATGCTATTAGCAGTCTCTTCAACCCAAATATATGTGTATACCTCATTCCTACCTCGAAAGGTAAAAAGCTTACTTTGCACGTTAACATAGCATTTTAATCTGTCAATCTAAGACAATTGTAGGCGTACGTCACCGGCTCTAATGACAAACGTCCTCAGTTAGGCCTACTTGACTTGATATATTATTTTTATGTTAAATATTTATTACTTAAGTTTTCTCTTGGGATTTTCTAATTAGAAACATTAAATTAATTAGTCTTTTATCTTATACATTTAAGTAGTTAGAGTGAGACCAATAAACTGAACTAAGGTACTAATTTCTTTTGCAATGATAACCTTTAGAAATTAAATTTGAATTGGGAGGAAAAAATAATTATACTTGAATTTGGTAACTAAACTTTATTTTGTTGTTAAGTTTTTATTTAAAGAGCCTTGGCTTGATAAAGGAGATATTGTAGGAGATTTCTACTTTTTAGGGGTAGAGAGATTTAGTTTACTTTGAGTCTCAAATTAATGGAACACCATAAGTTAAGCTGTCTTTCCCAAATGCAACAGCACTATTATTGCTTTAAATTGGGTTAAACTTAGTCTGGCTGAACATATAAACACAACGTAAAACATCCAATTTTAGTGACATTTCATGTACCAATGTTAAGGTAGAAAACTGAAACAAATTAGGAGGGCCTATTACTAATCGTCAGTATAATCATAGCCCAGCAGAAGGGAAGTGGTTCATCAAAATGTATCTTTTTATAAATAAATTACAGTTCACAGTAAATATTTTAGACCTCCCAACTTAGCTGTTGCATAATCCAACATAATGTTGAGCTTGTACAAAGCAATGTTGTTTACATGGCAAATACTAAACAATTTCTACTTGGCCGAAATTGAGACAATCTTCAATTGAGAAAGGTTTTGAGTCTTCATGGAAGGATGTATGATTTTCATCATCTATCATACTAACATGACATATGTGAGACATGATATGGTGCAAATAGTCATCTCTGTCCTCAAATGTCTGCTCACACATAATGCACTTATGTATCTGATTGGTCAAATGGGTCAAAGTATGTCTTTGAAGGTGGTTCATTTGACGGAACATTTTCCCACAGTCAAAACATTGGTGCGGCTTAGTACCATAGTGAATCATCATATGTTTATCTCGATAGTCTTTACGGTTGAATCCTTTACTGCAAATTGAGCATTTAAAAGGGAACTCTGCACTGTGTAATAAAATGTGTTGCTTTAAGATGCCCTTCAAACTGAAACTTTGCCCACATAAAAGACAGATGTGGGGAAGAACTTCTTCGTGTATTTTTACATGCTTTGCCAAATAACTTTTTTGATGGAACCTTTTCCCACAAACTGTACATTCATACATTTTGTTATTACTATGTAGTAGGACATGTTTTTGAAGATCCTTACGTTTGAAACACTTCCTACAAATTGGACACTCGTTTGATTGGCCATGTGTTAAAACATGGCCGGAAAGGTTCATTTCGGTGCGGAAATATTTGCCACACAATACACATAGATATGGCTTTAAATCATGATGAGCCATGTGTTTTCTCAAAGCCCACATCTGCTTAAAAGATTTTCCACATTCCGAACATTCCACTAATTTACCTTCCTTAGGCATTTTTTTACTTCAAAGGGGAAAATGTTCGTCTAAATTAGAAATAGTTATCACAATTTATCAATTGACAGTAGCGAGATTTATTCAAGTTAAATTTTAATCTATACAAAATTTTCCACTTCTTAGAAATTCATGAATTAGAAATAATTTATGTAGCATTTCCACTTTCCTTGAAAAAATCCAAACATTAAATATTACAAAATTTGT
This sequence comes from Timema poppense, assembly GCA_902141375.1. NCBI lineage: Eukaryota > Metazoa > Arthropoda > Insecta > Phasmatodea > Timematidae > Timema > Timema poppense. Next base: position 28,376 of record CABFOV010006078.1, on the reverse strand, counting down.
AAACATAAATAAATACAAAAAGAAATTGAATTGAAAGACGTTATCACAGATCACATTACTCTGTTCTGTTATATCCAGTCATAGACTAGGTATTCAGTTCACCACAGATGCACAGAACCATTTAATACAAAGGTATTTGAAATATGCGGTTTTTTTTTGTAGCTAGCTACGCTTTAGTACTAATGATCAAACCTTAAAGCCAATAAGCGCTAGTATCTATGCATTATTGTACGCGCGCATTTCAAATCTTTTATAGAAGTTTGAACTAGTGGGTTTTCATTTTGTGGTTTTAGATAAAATGATGAGCTAGAGTAAATACTAAAATTGAATCAATAAAGGATATTATTAGTAAAATAGACATAAACTATAATAATAATTGTTTGCTAATGATTTTTAAAGTGGGGGGGAGAGGGAGTCATGGGGGCTAGTAGCCTATCATTTTAAAATGGTTAAACTTTATAAAATATATATTTAATAATGGGTGAGTGCCTTTGGGAACAATTGACGAAAAAATAAAATAATACTATCTTATTTACGGGTTTAATAAGATAAAAATAAAGGTACTAGGAACTGTATACAGTAGTTTTGGCCTACCTTATTACGCTCAAATATTTAATCTTTTTTGTTAATTTTTATGAAAAAATTAAATTGTGTATTCGAGATTTGGCTTTATTGACAGCTTTGAATCATCAACATACCAGTTATTGGAAATAAACGTGTTACACTAGACTGTCGAAGACAGGGAGATCCTTGTTAGATCCCAGTTGGGTGAACTGAGGGTGTTTTCCCTAAATGATTTTCCCCTTTACCTCTATGAAAATGCGGGTGCACTCCCTTTAAATTTAACCGTCTTAATTCTTAACACGTTAGTGTAATTAGTAAATGAGCATATAATCCAAACGAGTAGTAAGACATGGTGTTAAAACAGAGATAAAAATTAAGAAGGTAGATTTCCTCCCATGCCCTGCTAAACAGTTTTCTTTTGATTTTATTCTGTTCAATAAACTTATGGAACATGTAATATTTATTTTCAATGAGTTCAGCTACTACAAATTTTGTTTTTGATTAATTTTACATAAACTTGTTTTGCGAAAATTGGCTCTTGAAACTAATATAATTAGCTCAGAATTATGTTCATATACTCTAAAATTCCCTCCCCCAAGGTTACATTCTTGAAATTTTCTTTCGAGGAGGGAGGGTGGTGCCACACTCTCAGCAGATGGGACCTAAATTCCACCCCCCATATGGAAACTCCACATAAGCGCCCTTGACCAAATCAAAATATTGACAAAAGCTATAGGAAGTACGAGTATGGAGAGAAAGATGGAAGGGGGTGAGGCTACAGTTACACTGGCAAGTGGATTGCGACATTTTTCCCGTGAGTGCTGTCCAGGTCTGATTACACTAGAAGTAATACATTGCTGTGAGATCTATCAGGCTAGTAGTGTTGGCGAGTAGCTTGCGAGAGTTCTCACAAAGTTGTTTTACACCTAGGAGGAAAATTGCTCGCGCAAGATTTGTTTGTCATTTTGGAATAATGCCTCCCTTCAGACATTTAAACTATGCTGTTACATTGCTTATACTAAACCAAAGCAATTATATTGGTAGCAAGAATCCATAGTAAAAGCAATGCTGGGATAAGGAGACGTTGTAGTGTTTATAATAGCTACTTAATGAACTTAGGATTGAATATGTCCAACAGCTTAGAAATTTTATTTCAACGTCCTCAGTTGAGTTTGAAAAAATAGTGTCAATTGTTCAAATAAAAATACAAAAGCAAAATACCCACTTACGTGCTTCAATTCCGCCCAGTGAACGCTGCTGGCATGTATGTAATTATTATTGAGAAACATTAAATTCTTACTTATAAACATATAAGTATCTAATTATTACACTATTATATATTTTTATTTTACAGGTGACACATCTTTCATCGATGTACAATTGAATGAGCGTAAACTTATTGGATTTATAAGATGTTCATAAAAATGACTTACAAAAGTATTTAGAAACACTGCAATATGATCAGATATCATAGTTGAGTAATGATCCCAATTCATGGTGTTGAATAGTGTCTGCTGGTGCGTGTACTATTGTTTTACTAAGGGGTTGTAGAACATTTAGGTCTGTGTACTGATTAGGGGCAAGTACAAAACTCTAAGGTAACGGATTGCTTGAAATAGAACCGGACTCAAAAACTGAAGCGTCTGTTTCAGCTAACTCCATAATGGCCTGATTGATAGCCGTTTTAAATGTCTCTTGATCGCTGGGTTTTTTTATTTGTCTAAACTCAGATGCAATCTAGTCTCCAAATATCCGTTCGTCGTCATTGGGCTGACTCAATGACCTAACTGCTTTTTATAGTTCTTCTGATGTTATATATTTCTTTGGTTTACATAGTTTTTCTTTTCAGCAGTTGCGGATCGTGGATTTAAAGATTGGGAGGGCTGCATTTGGGGGAGTGAGAGGGGGCAGAGACTATCAGGGGTTCTGGAGAGAGGGGGGATTTACATTTTTAAAACTCAAGACTTAAAAGTGCCTTTTAATGTCATCCTGAGCAATTTTTAAGAGCATTTTTATTTTCAAAGATAGTGTTCACTACCCTACTATTGAAGTTCCACCTCGTGCTTGAAGGTTGGTAATACGGCCAAACACATTATCAATCATTGAAAGATAATGCGGTGACCTTGAAAAATGCAGGTATTCCTAAAAGACTGCTGAAAAAAAGTCCCCGGGGTTTTCGCGAAGCTATCTTTTGCATTATTATGTTTAGCTGATGGGCAAACAGTGTACAAAATGTGCATTTGTGTAGGTTTATTTATTATTGCCTGCATTCCTCCTTTCCCCCCGCTTATTACAGGCACTCTATCATATGTCTGCCCAATGAATTTATCGGTATCATCCTTTAAAATACTGTAAAGCTGTTCTAAAATGCACTTAAATAATCCTTCTGCATTCAGTAAATTTGAATTAAAAAGCCCAACAAATATTTCGTGGTTAGCGCCTTCCCTGTCATAAATGAATACAATAACAGTTTGAGTTTTTAGAGACATCAGTAGTATCATCTGACAAAACAGCAATAAATTTGGTTTGGTTTATAACAGTACAATTTTTTTTTCACGGCACACTTCTAGCATACAGTCTAAAATTTCGTTCGGAATTATATTTGAAGATCCCTTGAACACAGATGATTTATTTAAATATGTTCGTAGGTTTTCATCAAGGTTGCTAGTCAATTCTAGTAACCTTCGAAATACACCAGGATTGAAAGGCTCTGTAGTTTCATCGTGGCCACGCAAGGGAAGTTCATATTTAACGCAATCAATTATTTTTGAAAGTATTTTACTATTTATTCTTACTTCCTCGTTATGCTTAATAATCTGTTGTCTGTAAGCCAGCATAGAAAAATCCATTACACTTTTAAAATGCTTTGTTGAGTCGTTGTGCTTTTTAAGTTTCTTATTTAAATGTTTCACTTCCGTTACACCTGTTTCAACCCAGGTTTTATCAACACCATATAATAAACATGAGAAACAAAACAGAAGTTTTTTTAGCTTCCAACCCGCACACCCATTTGTGCTTTTCACACACATCAAGATTCAATTTTATTTTATATACAAGCTTCCTACTCGAGGTAGCTTGATAAATCGACAAATCAGGAAGAGGAAGTCCTTGATTTTTAATGTAATTTGTCTCATTCAATGATAACTAGGAGAAAATAATTTTCTGTAATCCCACTACACTCATTCCATTCATAATAGTTTACCTCAACTCACATTATAAATAAAATAACTCGTCTCTAACCCACTCATAAAATTATATGTATTTTTAACTTGTAACTGTAAAGATCACTGCTACAACATTGTTATAATAATTACGATTTGCGAACACAATTACAGCCTGACAAAAAATTGCACCCCATTGCTAGACAGGCGCGCAGAATATGACTGTAGTGTGTAGCGACCATAGGTGAATCAGAGGGACGTTTATTGTAAATTTTGAGCCGCTAGCAGATTATACCATGATGATGATGCTTATACTGTTATTCACAAATAGTTCAGATAATTTAGGGAGCACTGCAGCCCTATACGACGAGCCGTCACTAATAGTAAATGAGTTGTCAAAGAAAGAGGAATTAGAGAGAGGGGCTGGATTGGGGACGGGGGTGAGCGCTCAACTCCCAACTTCTTGAGAACAACATACACTGACTTTTGTTGGAAAAGAGACAGCTGATTAAAAATGTTAATCAAAAGCTTCAGCGGTGTTAATTTTTTTTAGCGGAAACACAAAGGGTCGGAGGGCACAAGGGTAACCGCAGGAATAGAATTGGGGGCCCCTGGACTAGAGCTTATTCTCACATTCTCACTTGCTGTTACGTCTCAGGTCTGATGATTATCTATATTACACAAACACTGGCGCAGCCAGGATTAGTTTGTGTGTGTGTGTATGTAGAAAGTGGAGGGGGAGGGGGGGGGGAAGTTTCACTGACCAACTAAGCGGGGTCCATTGGTTTTTCCCGTGGGAAAATTTGAAAATTTAAGTACTGCAAAATGCAAATGCAGTAAAAGAAATACAATAATATCCAAAATAATTTAAAATTTATAAAAATGCTCATAATTCTTTAATTATTATGACTATTAAGTTTTTATGAACACATTTTTATTTATGCATACTGCTAGAATATACAAACATGCAAGTTTCAATAAATTGTATTTTGGAAATTTGACTTATAAAACTATATTATGAGCTAAAATCTGAAAATTCAAATAAGCAACTTGCACTAACTCTTAACTCACAAAATAACTTTTGAACTAATTCACTTTAGTCTTATGTTAATTTTCATTGGCTTCATTGAAAGTTCATTGAGAACTTCATCCTCCCTATGAGGAAATATCATATCTGGCCAGAACTGGTCCATATATGCCCAAGAAATGGGGCAAATCTTGCATTTTCCCACATGGATCCGTAACTGACACCTATGAATTTATGTATATGAAGCTAATTAAGTCTGTCTTCATTTGTAAAGTTCCTCATGTACGATTTTAACAACTTTAAGGATGAGAGAGAGGAAGGTGGGTAGCGAGGTCTGGGGCGTGGGGTAAACCCTGAACCCCCTCCCCCCCCCTTGTCTGCGCCAGTACTACACTAATGCATAACATATAATACGTTAAAGTAAATCAACTTATTGAAGTAAACCTTCAACATGAGGGAAGAAGGAAGGTGAACACACCACCATGAGCGATTGGAACAGTGTAGTCGGAGAAGGACGGGAGCAGAAGATCAGAGGGCCATATGTACTGGAGAAGAGAAACAATAGAGGGAAGATGCTCATTGAATTCTGTCAGCGAAATGACTATTACCTGGTTAAAGATAAGAAATACCAAACTATATACATGGAAGAGTCCAGGAAACATGAGCTGGTACCAACTAGACTACATCCTTGTCAAACAACGGTTCAGGAATGGAGTAAAGGATATGAAGATATTACCAGGAGCTGATAGCAATTTAAGCCACAACCTGTTGGTGGCATAAATTGAAACAAGACTGAAGAGGATCAGGAAGATGAGCAAGATAAAAATGAGGTGGAACTTAGAAAAACTAAAAACAGTGGTGACATTATTAGAAATTCAATATAAAAAAGGTTAAACGACGCGGGAGAAGCAAGTAGCCTTTAAGTGTGAAAGGAAAGTGGAATAGAGCTAGGATATTTTTTTTGAAGGTGCTAAGTGATAATGTTAGAAAAGTGAAGATAAACTCATGAAAGCCCTGGGTAACAACAAAAACGCTTCAGAAAATGGAAGAAAAGTCAATAAAGATGTATACATGAGGCTAAACAACGGATTAAGAAGAGAAAGAAACAAAGCCAGGAAAGACTATATAGAAAATACATGCGATGAGATTATCNAAAAAAAAAAAAAAAAAAAAAAGAAGGAAGGTATTACCTCAGGTACCAGAACGTATTGAACCTAGGTTGGAATGAAAACAAAGGTGTACGGACAAAAGGAATAGAAGACCCCAAAGTTCAGATGGTGAATGATCATAACAAAGTTCTTAAGGTTTCTAAATAAGATTTACGAAACAGGAGAATGGCCCAAGGACTTTCTAGTCGCAAACATGGCGCCCTGAAATAAAAAGAAACCAACTAAGAAATGCAGTGACCAATAGACCATCAGCCTCATTTCTCACGTGGTAAAATCTTGGAAAGAATACTCAACAGGCAACTGGAACAGAACAAGGAACCAGAGATGCCATCAGGATGCTAAGAATAATTTCAAAGAGGGACCTGGAAGTTAAGGAAGATGTCTACATTGGTTTCATCAACCGGCAAAAGGTGTCCAATAAGGTGAAGTGAAAGAAACTGCCGGAAATACTCAAGAATATCAGTATCAACTGGAGGGACAGAAGGCTGATTGCAAACCTATACCTGGGACGAGTGAAGATGGGGCTGAATGAGGGAGAGATCAACAGCGTAGAGATAGGAAGAGGATTGCGGCAGGAATGCTGTTTTTCACCCAGTCTGTCCAACTTGTATGGAGAGTGGCTGGTCAGGGAAACCCTAAAGGAATGTGGCAATTTTAGGACAGGAGTGCTATCAACACAGTAAAATATGCATATAATCCAGCATCGCTGGCCAAAGACGAAGAAAAGTTGTAGGAAACGATGGACCAGTTGGTGGAGATAGAAGATATGACATGGAAATAAACAATGAGAAGTCAAAAGTGATGGAAATTTCCAAAAATAAAGATCCACTGAAAATCAAAATTGGAAACCAGTAGTTGGAAAGAATTTAGCAGTTAAGAAACTGGAAAGTCTGACAAAAATCGCCTATTGTACCAATAAAATTACGTTGAGGATCGCCATCGCCAAGAAAGCTTTCAACAAGAAGAGATTTATGCTGACCAGCAAGTTGAGTTTGGAACTGGGTAAGGAAGACACTGATGAAATGATATAATTGAAGCATCGCGCTGTATGGATCAGAAACTTGGACTCTCAGCATGCTGAAAAGGGAATACTTGGAGAACTTTGAAATGTGGTGCTGGAGAAGACTTGAGAATATCAGGTGGAGAGACAGGATGACAAATGAAGAAGTCCTAGGAGAGTGGGTGGGAAGAGAACCATTTTGGATGTGATTCTTCAAAGCAAACTGGATCAAACATTTCCTTGGGAGGAAGTGTCTTATACATGACACCAGAGAAGCAGGGGTTGAGGGAAAGAGGAGCTTAGGAAGGATGAGTATACTATTGGATGACTTTAAGGAAAGAAGAAAGTTCTGGTAGCTGAAGAAAGCGGAAGAGAATTGGCGCATTGGTGGTCAAGTTCACTGGCAAAAGGAATGAACCTGTCTTAAGAGAAAACACTTAATTACCTGTTCAGTGGCAGTATGGTCTAACGCGCTAATCTTGTGCTGAACAACTGCCAAAGAACGCCTGTTGGACTCATTGAGTCTTTTTCCTAAATAGTTTCCCACTATACCTTCATGCAAATGTGGATAAACTTCCTCTAAATTAAGCCTTCCTAATCTTTAGTCCATTAGTGTATTAGTACAGAGGTGTATAACTTTTTAACCGGTGGTAAGATGCGGTGCTAAAAAACCACTTAATAATATTATTTGAAAATAATGAATTTCAACTTCTTATATACTTTGTGCTCTACACTATTTGCTATAATTTATGCATGAATATATAAATTCATCTTAGTTCATAAGATTTTGGGTAATCTATAAGGTTAAGATCACACTTTAGATTCAAGAGTAGCCACTTTTTCAAAAGGAGGGAAAATGAGGTAGTTGTTTATAATTGGCATCCAGCTGCCCAAAAATCTCTTTGACAGTAGCCTTTCTTGTTGCATTGACATAAATTATGCATAAAATATAGTTTCTTGTGTTTTTTGGCTGATTTTCTGAGCTTGGTTCTTTAAAAGGCAGTGAGCAATACATAGATATTATGTAATATGTAGCTTTGGTAGCGGAAAAAACTTATCTTTTTCCTTCCCCATTTAGAGTTAAAATAATATGTTAGTAAAAACTAAAACCCATAAATAATTAGGCCTATTTTGTGTGAAAGGGGAGGCCTCAAACAATTACTTTCCCTCCGGCACCACAAATTCTCTGGGAGCAGCCATTACTTCTCCTATGACTGAAGGCTACTATTAGTGTACCTACTTTGACAAGGGCTGGATGCTACCAAATATCTTCTGTGGTCATATTATTCGAATCAAGAAAGCTGAAGCACAAAGTGATTCATAACCAAAGGTTTTAGAGAGATATCAGAAGATGCTTTTGCTAATTTTCTATTCAAATGATAGCAGAAGAAACTTTCATAATTTGTTTTACCTGAAAAATCCGTATTTAAAATATATGGTAAAAACAATTAGACATTATAAATACTGATTTATTAGTAAAATGGTTATTTCTTTAATTTTAAAACACCGACTAAATTGCACTTTAATCATTTGTAGCCTAACCATATAGTTATGTTTCTAATTAGTTGAGTCCAAGTCAACTAACTACATACAGTATTAATAGTCAAAGTAAGAGAATTGTGACCATATACATCCTAAAGAAACATTCATCCAATTTAATGTAGATCAAATATTACTCTAAGTCAAGTTGGAAGTAATCACCATTTAAATGGTTAACCAAAAGGACTGTGGATGCAGTTCACAACAAAATTCCTTCCAGGGGTGTGACACCAGGGGGTCACCTCCTCTCTCTACAGAGGGGACTATTATGAAAAGCACAATTAAGAATTAAAAGTGCAGCTTTCTCTGATTCTTAACACTTGGGAATTGACTTATCATAATCCACAATAATTAACAGTCCCTACCCACTTTACCCTTGGACATCCCTCAGAGTGGCCCATTAAGTCTAAGTGTGGTCAACCTCATAGAGATAAATTTATTGTTCTGCCTTTATATTTAACATGATTTTAAGACAAAGTTTTTACAATTATGTGAGTAAATATTTCTTACAGGAATTAGTTGGGAACCAAAAAGTTAATTGCAGTACAATGTGTATAAGTATAGACAGTAATGGATTATGTGATAGATAAATATTAACATGAGTGAAATGGGTAAGAGTTTTGTGAAAAACAGTTTTGTTAGACAACATGAGATCTAGAAATATTAATAGATTCTGACTTATCCCTTCTTAAATCTATTATTATGACACCAGTCTCTAGATCTCAGCTTTAGGAATACTTTTATTTAATGTTATACAATAAAATTTGACTTTAATATTTAGATTAAATTGGAATGAGAATAACACCTTTAAAATGATCGAATATATTTTTAAATCAACTTGTGATTATTTACAAAATATGATGATTCGTTTTGATATACCTTAAGTATACTTAATAAAAACCTTCATTGAAATAAGATTGGCCGTGAAGATTTAGTTAACACAACCCCTCGTCTTCCCTGTCCATTTGGAAAGCAGCCATTTACTTGGCATTGCTCGTTTTATACATATTATATGTTTTGTTTCGTTATCACATTTCACTATACTTTTGGTGTGTACATATATGAAGTAGTTAAGCTAGCGTGTTAGGGACGAGAAAGGTTGAATTTAGAGTTAGTGTACCAACATTTGTGTGGAGGAAGAATGGAAATTAATTTAGGAAAAAATTGCCTCTAGTACAGCTAACCAAAATTTGAACCTCAATCTCTAGAAAAATTAATCTACTGTGGTAAAATTGATATTTTTAGCTGTGAAACGGAAAGTTTTGATTTGTGTAAGGAAAATCATACAAAAGCTTCAACTGATGTTCATGTTTAATTTCTTCCTTTCATCTGCTGTATTATATTGATGTAGCAAAGATAGTATTTTAGTTTGAAAATTTGTTTAATATGCCACTAACCTTGTTTATATTACTTATTTCATTCACAGTTAAATACTTGTTATCGTGTTTGCATAGCTTGAAAAAATTAGTCATCAATGAGGCACTAGACTTGTGGCTCTTAGGCATTTGTTGGAAGCCCCTGCCTTAGACCATGGCACGGCAAATTTTTGGGTCCTTATAGACTTATAAATTTATCAAAAGTCCCGCAGTTACGCATAGTTTCTGCACTCTTTCTTCATTATATTTATTCCTTGAATACAATTTTTATTAAAAGAACTTTTGTCCCCACTTTTATAGAAACTGTTGTGATTTGACTATGGCAGTGAGAGGATTAGGCCTGTATCAGTTGTGATCGTGGGTACAGTAGCCCCATGGCTTCTTTGGTGCTGACTGACAACTTTGAAAAGTTACCAGACCAAATTATGTATCCCTACTCCAAACCATATGATCTGCAAAAACGCGTGTTTAGCAGCTGTCACTTCTGACAGTCAACATTTAGGTATATACCTAAATGTTGACTGTCAGAAGTCAACTGTGAGTTGCCAGTCAGCACCAAAGAAGCCATGGGGCTACTGTAGATCTAAGTATTGGTAAACAGATGCTTGGTAATACTGTTAAATAAATAGAGAATCTGTAGTTCCAAACAGAGTATCCTGTGCCTATCTATTTCGGACACTACAATGGTTATGAGGATCTGAACCATTAGATATGACAATAAGAGTGTAACCCCCCTTTGATTTATACCATAAATAAAAGTCAGGTTGATCACAAGAGAGTTTATTTCTTTTATTCCAACAATAACAATACTCTAAGAGAAAGAGCGGGACAAGCCCAGTGTTAGGTGCAGATATCAATACAATAAGGCCATAATAAACAATACAGAAATAAATGATTTGGGGCAAGACCCCAAGTACTAAGATGGCCGCCTAAGGGACCCACAATGTTAACATACATTTAAATTGACCTTCATACAAATATGTCGTATATAATGATAATTGAAGATTGAAACAATAACCTGCATACTAACAACAATCATAAGATATAGACTAGTTGCGATCGGCGACTCTCCAATACCTAACGTAGATGACAAAGTGACCTAGAAAAAGATTTATCATTACGGCCATCATAAGGCCCAAAAATAGAACCAAGATCCGTTATTAAAAGAGACCTTTAAAATTGAGTAACCTAGCTACTAACAAACTAACAACCTAAGAGCGCGGGCTCGCGGCTCCAGATTTGACCAACTAAGTTCAGATCTATAGAAATTTAATTCCCCAATAATGACTAGTAATACAATCATTCAACATGATTCTACCAAAGTACCCAAAGGATACAATTTAACAAATATCCCGCATATCAAAAATGGCGGTGTTAATAGTTTCAAATCCATCCGTGACGCGGATGAGATGCGTTAGCCTATATAGTAGTCCAACTGCGCTACCATGATCTCTACTGTAAAATTCTGCAGCCTCAATTTAGAATAAACAAAGTTAAATCTTAAGCAGATATCGCCGAAACAGTAATTTAGAATCCATCATAAGCCAAACAGAATTTGGATGTAAATAAACTAAATCTAATTTGTCACCAAGTGTCTCACCTAGAAAATGCGGAGAAATGCGGTCATGATTATAGAGTCCTGCCGTTATATACACATAAGTTAAGTCACGTGTTCTCACAGCGCGGGAAGTAAGGCAGGGAAAAGGGGGAAGGAGAGTGCATAGTTCTGGAATACTCTCCTACAGTCTGGGTATAATTCAAATCACGCGCCGTTCGACCGACCATTGATACCACCACACTGTTGTCGGCGCGCACGGGTCTGCGCATGCCAATCGTCTCTTGTTTCTCTTTGGGTGGGGCAGATCTAGAGGTGGAACTTGAGCCATGGTCCCTCTGCACAGTTGAAAACAAGTTGAGCCGTGATGTGTATGTTGTGTGGAGCCTCGTGGACCAGCCAAATGGAGACAGAAATTGGTGACTCAAAACAATCCTTTTCCATTCATATTGTAACGAGGTTACAAGAGGAAAACTAGGGTGAAATGGTGGCGCGTGCAATTGGTGTCGGTTCAATGGAGGATTCTAGGTGGAGAAAGAATCGTGGTCAGCATACAGAGAAAGATTTTAAAACTTTATTAATTGCAATAAAATCGAGGAAGAAAACAAAATTTGTACATTAATCACGGTAACTGGCCGCAAAACATTTGTCCTATTACGAGACTTGTGTACACCTAGAAAACCATCGGAACTAGCATTTGATGGGAAATAATCTTTTTCTGAAGCCCTCCTTCAGGTCAGAACGTATTAAATTCTATAAGCGATTGCAAGCTCCCAATGAATCCATTTCACAATATATTGCAACACTGAGGAAAATGACCAGTACCTGCAACTTTGGGGCGAATTTAAATGACCATTTATAAGATGTTAATTTGTGGGATTAATAATAATGCTATAAGAGAGAGACTAATCAGTGACATTACATTATCCTATGAGCAGGCAATGGTAATGGCAGTTTCCCTGGAGGCAGCGCAAAACAAATCTATGATGTTGGGACCAATGCAATAAGAAAGCGTGCAACAAATCTCCAAGAATTTCCCAAAATGGAAGGGAAAAGAGAAGAAAGATTTTTCAAGAAGGGAAAGGGAGTGTTTTGTGTGCGGGTATAAAAATAATGTAGCGTCAGAATGAAAATTTAATGCATATACGTGTAATGTGTGTCATCAAAAGGGGCATTTAAAGAAGATGTGTTCAAAGAAACTGAATCAGGTTCAGGATAGGGATGCACCGAGTGTGGAGCAACCACACCAGGACTTCAGCCTTTTTTTAAAATCATATTAATCAATCAATTTAATGCATATACATGTAATGTGTGTCATCAAAAGGGGCATTTAAAGAAGATGAGTTCAAAGAAACTGAATCAGGTTCAGGGCCTTTTGCGCCGAGTGTGGAGCAACCACACCAGGACTTCGGCCTTTTTTTTTTTTTCATAGTGTTCAATACAGTCCTTTTGAGGTTAAGGGGGTGAATACAATTAGATCCAACTTCATGGTGGGAATTTAAATAAAGGGGATAGTAACCCAGTTTGAGGTTGATACAGGTTCAGCAGTGACTTTAACGCCTAGAAAAACATTTCAAGATAACTTCCCAAATGGGAATTACTCACTATGTAAGATTAATCTTTCCACATACACAGGTGAGGCCTTATCGGTATTGGGTAAGGTAAGTGTCAGGAGAGTTTGAAGGGGCAGTGCATAAAGACTTGCCTGTACTGATTGTAAAAGGTAACAGTGCATTATTGTTAGGTCGAGATTGGCTCACCTGCATCAAATTAAATAGGAAGGGAATGATAGGTCAAAGACAGATGGTAGGTCAAATAGGCCTAGAACTAAATAAATAACAATCTATTTCAATGTGGGTGAGTGAATTTAAGGAGGACTTTCCAAACTGTTTTAAATCACAAGGTGGCATCATTAAAGGTTTTCAAGCGTCAATTGCTTAGAAACAAGATGTGAACCCCAAATTTTGTAAGGCAAGATCAGTTCCTTACGCTAAAAGGGAGTTGGTGGAAGCAGAGCTGTCTAGACTACAGCAAGAAAACATCTTAGTTCAAGTGAGGCACAGCGAGTGGGCCACACCAGTGGTATTGGTTGATAAGGGAATCAGGCTGTGGGGGGATTATAGTATTACCATCAACTCCAAAGTGTCACAGATCACTATAAGTTACATGCTATTTAAGAAATATTTGCATTGTTGCCGGGGAGTAAGTGGTGTACTAAGATAGATCTCAGAAATGCATACAGACAGTTGGAATTTAGTCCGGAATCTATGCCCGTACTGACTATCAATACCCATATGCGGCTGTTCCAATATACGAGGTTAAGTTTTGGAGTGGCTTCGGCGGCAGCTATTTTTCAGTCTATCATGGACCAAGTTCTGTTAGGATTACCTAAGACTATCTCATATCGAGATGATTTGGTCATTTTGGAATCAACCCTAGATGAATGTAAAGAAATTCCAAAAGGGTTTTAAGTAGACTTGTACCGTGGATAGAGACTAGACCAGCACCAACAACGTCTGTGTACTCACCATTCAACAGTCAAGCTGGGCTCTCGTACAAATTCGACGGTCGCGCCACAGAACGACCTTGTTCATCCTCACTGCAATATACTCTGTTTGGGAACTCAAAGTTTAAGTCGAACATTTTTCTGACGAAAACTATCCATTTGAAGAGCGCATGCGTGAGGTGGCCGGTCTAAGTGGTTTATTCTGTGCATCGGCTGACCGTGGTCACCCCCACCCCCTTGACCTTATGTTTCAACGCTGCTGTGTGTAGGCAACGTGGAAGACATAAACTATTGTGATTGGCTAATCATGACCGCATTATGCAGTCATTCTTTCCGCCCATGTTCCCCCCTTGCTGGGCAGAACTAGATATAAGCATATGTTCAGAAATGTACGGTACTCTTTGAAGCCATCTAGAAGTAGGGCACACTTGGGCACTATGTAAGGCCTCAGGATATTTATTATGTAAGTCATAGTTAAATAATAAATTTGATCTTTGGCCTCGAGCTAATAGTTTTCAGGCTAGGGTTCAAATCTCAGTGAAGAGTAATGTAAATGGTTATATAAATTTGATCTTTGGCCTCGATCTAATAGTTTTCAGGCTAGGGTTGTAATCTTAGTGAAGGGTAATGTAATTGTTATACATCCGACCTTTGGTCATTAGCTAGTGTTTTCCAGGCTAGGGTTGTAAACTTAGTTAAACGTAGCCGTCTGTCCGGAGTTAAAAGTATCTGATTATTAGTTGTGTTAGCGGTCATATGACGATAGCCGTGGGTCCCTTTGTTTACCTTTTGTTGGTAATATTGTAAATGGGTTTATTTATTGTATCATCGGCCAGATGAAGTTAGTTCAATGTTACTTTGTTATTATGTTAACTGACAGAGTAGAAGCAAGTTTAGTTATGATGCAAGTTGACTGTTACCTTTATTGCTGTGTAGGAGTATTTGCTATTTAGGACGACATTGTAGATACGTATTTACGTATTGCGTATGCGTAGGCTTTAAGCCGCGGCAAATTTAACTATCAAAATATCCTATTTTGAAACTGTTTCTGCTGTTATAGAACGTAAATATTATTTGTATAAACGTATGGGGCGTAGTGTTGTCATACACGACGGATAATCATTATTGTCTTTATGTCTATCAGACCATATTGTATATTATTTTCTGGTTTAACTTCCATTGTAATAAACTGCCTTTGGGCCATATGAGTAATTTTCGCTTAGTTCTTGCCTTTACCCAGGCATCATGTTAGTAATTTCCTTTAGACATAACTATAATTATGCTGGTGAGACAGGGGTCGGGAGGGCTTGAAGAGAATAGATCATTAAAGGTCCCTGGTGATATACTTGCCTTTATATTGTAATTTAACAAATCACTTCCGGTGGGGGTGAGCTGCCCATTGGACCATTGGTGGTACTGTTATAGGTACGCAACCCCACAGGGGGTGTGGTTGAGACTAAATCGATATAAAATCAAAGTTAAAGAAAGTAAATGTGTGTTTTTTAAGAAGGAAATTGAGTTTTTGGGGTTCAAAGTAAATGAATAAGGGAGGCATCCCACAGTAAGTAAACTCAAAGCAGTCAGGGAAGCTTCTGCACCGATGGACGTTTCTTAGCTAAGATAATTTTTAGGATTTATTGGTTACTATTCCTGTTTTTTGCCAGACTTGTCCACGGTGCTTAAACCAATTCATGAGCTGTTAGAGGTGAAACAACCTTGAAAGCGGACAGAGAACTGTAAGAGGGTTTTTAAAAAGGTAAAGGAAATGCTTTTAAATTATCAGGTGATTACTCATTATGATCCGGCTAAGCTTATTATAATGGCATGCTATGCTTCAGCTTATGGAGTCGGTGCAGTAATTTCACATGTAATGCCAAATGGGAAGGAGCTCCATATTGATTTTGGCTTAAGAACACTTACAAAGAGTGAGTAAAACTATGTGCAAATAGAGCAGGAAGTGAGTACTATTATATTTGGCCTTAAAAAAATTTCACATGTACCTAGCTGGTTGCAAATTTACCTTGCTCATATCCCATAAATCGTTGACAAAAATGTTGGATTTTAAGGAAGGAGTGTCAATAATGGCAGAAGCTAGGTTGACTAGATGGGCTATAATTTGGGCATTGCATCAGTGTGAGATTCAATAGAGGAAAAGGGATAAGATGAGAAAAGCAGATGGGTTGAGTCGATTACCATTGGCGGAGATGGATGAACAAGCCTGTTTGCGTTTTTAAATGGTAGACAAGTCGCCGTTGTCAAGTAAAGAAGTGGGTGACGCAACGCTCTGTGATCCGATTTTGTCTAAAGTGTATGATTTTACTCAATACAGATGGCCAAGTGTTTGTGCTGATGAAAGTCTTTAGCCATACTTTGTTAGAAAGGAGGAATTATCAGTGGAAAAAAACTGTGTAACCTGAGGAAATGGGGTAGAGATCCCAAAAGTATTACAAACCAGGGTGTTGGAGCTGCTACATGAAAACCATCCAGGAATTGTTCGATCAAAAATGTTAACGAAAAGTTACCTGTGCTAGCCAAATCTTGATAGTAGTTTGGAGGAAATAAGTAAAAAATATGAAGCGTGCCAAAGCATGTTAAATAGTGCGGAACCGATTCCAGGACAACATTGGCCATGGGCTATGAGAATTTGGGAGTGCGTTCATATGTATTTTGCACAAATAAAAGGACAGAATTTCTTAATCTTATGTGATGCCCACTCAAAATGGGTAGAGGAGTTTATTATGAACTCAATTACCTTGCAAGTGACTAATGGGAGACTTAGAACATATTTTGCAATGTTCGGATTACCAGAGCTACTGGTGATAACGAACCGCAGCTCGTCTGAGGAGTTTGAGTTGTTTTTGAGGCGAAATGGAGTTTGACATATGAAAAGTCCTCCTTACCACCCAAAATCAAATGGGGCAGCAGAAAAAACAGTAAAAACTGTTAGGAAATCATTGCTCAAGTTGACATTGCAGGAGGGTAAGGAAGGGCTTATTAGATCGTTTCAACACAAGGTGGATAATTTGTTATTCTCGTACCATAATACGCCCCATTCAGTTACAACAAAAACCCTGGCAGAGTTGTTGTTGGGTAGAAAACCAAGAACGGTGTTATCATTTTTAAAACCGAGCTTGAATAGGGAGATGAGAGTTAGTAAAGCAAAAAGTGAGAAAGGAGGTGAGATAATAAGTTTTACATTAGGTCAGAAGGTGTGGGTGACAACGGTCAGAAATGAGGTAGAAAAATGGCTTCTAGGTTGTGGGAGTAAGTAAGATAGTCCAGTGATATATATATGGTCAAGATTAAGGAAGGTACTAGGTATTGCCACACAGATCATTTAAGGGCAAACTGAAGTGATGGTATGATAAGCGTGGAGAACCAGCCAATCCTTCTAGGGTCAGGGTTGCCTTGGGAAAGCGAGAATGTTAGAGAAAATCAGGAAACAGAAGGGCATAAGGAAATTGAGAAGGGGTAGCAAGGGAGCAAAAGAAAATCTAAGTCAACAGAGAACCAACAGAAGGAAATCGATACAGAGGAACCAGTGTTGAGAGCGTCAGCTAGAATATAAAAACCTAGACAAAAGGGTATAGATACAGGGGACCTAGTGTTGAGAAGGTCAGACAGAATACCTAAACCTAGTAAGGTTTTTGATGTTTAAGTGTCATAGGTATGCAGTAGATAGAGAAAAAAAAAAATCTGAGAAGGGAAGAGAGTTGTGATTTGACTATTTAAGTGAGACGACTAGGCCTGTATCAGTTGTGTACTTGACTAGAGTTAGAGTGGTGCAGAGAAATGGAAGTAAACGGGTTGTGATCATGGGTAGATCCAAGTACTGGTAAACAAAATATGATCTTCTGAGTATTACTGTTAAATAAATAGAGAGCCTGTAGTTCCAAACTGAGTATCCTGTGCCTATCTATTTCAGACACTACAGAAACAAATATAGAATAAACATAAAAGTACAATTTCATATTAAATAACATTATTGATTATGACCGATCAAGGTAATTTTGGTCTCACATTGGGATATTATTTGAAAGTACTTGATATATTTGCGACCTTAAAAGATTCAAAGATTGACTTTTAACGTTTATGTAGTTTTTTTTACATGATTGACTGAAAATTGCTGCAAGATCAACCAGTCGCCAACCCCTGCTTTAGACCATGTGACCACCGAAGCAGGTTTTTACACAATTAAGAGAGAAGTTAATGCAGTAGTTAAGGTCTACACTCAGTCTACCTTAAAAAATAGCAGTCTTAATTTTATTGGTTCTACTATGCTTACAAGCTACTTCATAGTAAAATCAAGTAAGACATACTCGATACTTTTTGGGAAAATGAAGAGTATATAGAACTCTTTTGCACTAAGTTAAAATTTATTCAGTTTTCCAATAGATCATGCGTGTTCTACCACCTGAATAGGAGAATAACTTTTTTATTTGTGCCTTAGGCTCCTCTTTATTCAAAACCCAATTTGCTCAATTGATGACCTTGACAGCACTTCACTAGCCTGTTTGTTGGATCACTCATCTTGCAAACTCTTCAACAGCACATTTCACAAAAATCATCCCAACAAGTATAGAAATAATTGTTAAAAGATTATAGATACCAGTATAGAGTAAATAGTAAGCATACAATCACCAGGCAAACAATAAAAAAACAAAATTAACCTTGTACAAGCTCATAATCATCGAGCCAATAATGTTCTCAACACAAATCCTTAGCCTGAGCATCTACTAGTCAGACTCAAAATGTTTACATGCTAAATCCCTTATACATTCCAGAAGCCCAGTTTACTCCCAAATAGCCTACTTTCCAACACTTCACTTGATACCGTTGAATGGAGTAAGCCCTGTTCACTCTTTATGTACCACTTTTATATAAGCAATGATTTCTTGTTTTACTCACATACTTATTGATTAATGTTAATCCTTTTATTTAAATTTGACACTTTTAAGGAATAGTATAGATCCATTTAAAAAAAATATAAACTAAATTTAACTTGGATATACAAGAGTTGTGTACTGTCAGCAAGGCCGTAGCCAGCTGATAATTTCAGGGGGAGGGAAGGCACATCCCCCAATTGCTGGAAAAAAAAAATCTAAATGATGAACAGTTCTAGAAGCTCTATGAAGTGGTTTTTTAATGGTAAAATAACCCCCTAGCTGCTGAAGGCTTGGGAATTTATAAAATATTTAACACTTTTTGAAGCTCTATGAAGTTTTTTTTTATGATAAACTAACCCCCAAAATGCCTAAGGCTAGGAAAATTTCTAAATATTTAACACCTCTAGAAGCTCTTTGAAGTGCTTTTTATGGTAACACAGCCTCCTAATTTGTATTTTAATTTTGATATTGTTTGAATCATAAATAAAGCCATACATATTTTGTTCATAGAAATTTTGTGGGGGGTTTGAACACCCCGCCTCCCCCCTACAGTGTTGACTGACAGGTAATTTTCAAGCTCTTTGATTGGTAAAATTTATAGCTGAAGTATAAGAATAATTGTTCATAAATCCTTTAATGGATGGATACATCATCGATAATTGGAGCAATGTAATTCTTTGGGAGGTCAATACTTAAAATATCTTTTTTTTAACACCCCATGTATTTAATACTCATTCAGGATATCCACATATTTACAATAATAGTGTAAGGATGAGAAAGTTAGAATTTTTAGGAAATGTGCCTGCATTTGCATTGAGATCATTTAAGAAAAAACTCTCTCAATACATCTGACTAGGATTCAAAACCTGGTCTCCATGTCATTGGCAATAAACTATATTATGAGAGCAAGATATTTTACCATGCAACCACCAAGGTTGACCTTATCTATCATTAATTCATTGATTAAAGAAAATTCGACTATATGTTTGAATATTTCTTATTGTTAATATTTCTTATGGTTCTAATATTCTGCCCGTTTTTGTTTTTTGTTCTAAATTTCCCCTAATCTACAAACTAATTTAAGGACATTGTAAATAGGCTACAAGTAAAATAAAAAAGCTTTGTTTAGAATTGTAGATCTGATACATGATTAAACTATTTGTTTAGCATTTTTGTTTTCATGAAGCGAACCATTATGTTAATTTGTCTGCACGATACTAGATAGCTACGAAATTTGTCATCCTGTTGGCCAGTGGACTTAAAAAGTACAAAGCTCTTGCATAGGTTCTGAAAGTTATAAATTATTTTTTTAAGTCCCCTATATTCATTTCATGGTATGTATTTATTAATAATGAATAGATAACACAGTACAAACTTTCTTAGAATTGAAAGAGGTTATGGTTGTTAAATGAAGAAATTGCGAAACCAGAGTAGGTACTAAAGAGCTGAACCATTTAATACTTAGTTAGGAATAATAATCGAACCTAGCTGTAGCCACTTGATGAAAACGAGAACAAGAGGGAAGAACATGAATCCAAACATCTTACAAAAGCTGCAGCCAGATCATAGTATATGGTTTGTTTGTCCCAGGCTCATTCTGAACTTTACATATTAAATACACAAACTAAGTCAAGAGGAAAAACAGCTATATCCAAAACTTTATTTTTACAAAATATACAAATTTAATAAATTAGCCTAGTAAACACTTAAAAAAACACTAGTGTTTATCTATTTCATTAATGAGTAATGTGATAGTGTTCACAGTTAGCAAATCACATTAAATATCTAAAAGATCAAATAAGGCACCAAAAATAGTTGACAAAAGAAAATATGACAATTTGTGCACATAACTATATAAACCAACACAAGCACATTTCAAAACATGTAGCCCATGCTTTGGTCACATTTCATTTATCCTTGGATGTCAAAAATACAATAATGTTTTCTTGACTAACCATCATATAGGTAATCAAATTAAAACAGCCTTAAAAAAAATCGTGGTGCGGGTGCCATATTATGACATCAACATGGTCACTCCGACATACTGTTGTCAATGCATAAAAACTATATCATCTGACCCATGAGTGATAAAGGAGCGAGTTTTATTTTAAATTGTAGATTATAAATAACCTTTGTTCATGAAACTTTATTATAAAATCTATAGTTTAATTATTGCAGGTCAAACTCTAAAAAATAGGTTTTGCATTACAGTAGCCATTTGTTTGGCTTTCAATAACTAACTAAAGCAATAACATTATAAAAAAATCCTTTGATTTAGCTAACGTGTGTAAATTTAAATTGACATCATTTTAATTATAATTTTTTTGAAATGTACAGATTGCAGCTAAATCGAACTGTAAACTTCACATGAAACTGGACAGGATGCTGCAGCTAAGCATGAAAATTGTGCTGTTCCTTTTACTTTAAACATTTACATATTTAATATTAAAAATTTTCTTTTTTTTCTTTTCAGTTCAAATGGAGAATAGGTTATATGAAAACCCCTAAGAAATTATTTTTGAAGATAAAAACTATTGTTATGGACATATTTATAGGTGCTAACTTGACATTAATTTGCTAAACCCTTCATCTTCAAGTTAGTTTAAGACTTATGACAGAGTCAAGGCTGGAGGTTATTACTATGCAACAGTCAAAAAGTGGTCCAGATAGTATTTTTCAACCTAGTTTCTTGGGCTTTGGTAAGAATTATCTTACAGAGATACTACAATACCACATTTTCTATAAAAGATTTAATTTTTTATTAATTATTAATTGGAAATGCAAGCAGTTCAACAGTCAAAATTCTATTTAAGAAGAGAACCAAACCTTTTTTACTGTCGAGTTTTGTTGTCATTTGATTCCCTCCAAAATAGGATTTAAGTTTGTCATTAATTTTCTGAGCTATGTATTTGGAATCGCATAGTCCTTGTTTGGCAAGATAAGTACAATGTATTTCATAACGAGCCTTTCCCATATTAATTAGGTGTGTGTTTAAATAATCGGACATTTTCTGAAATGCTGCAGTTGCTGTTGATTGTGAATTAGTAATCTGATGCCATCACTTGACACCACTATCTTTCCAGCTATCCAAATTTTGAAAGATTAAAGTGTTTTTTCAGAAAAATAATAATAATGGTAATATTGTATTTATTTCACAATGAAATCTATGTCACTTGTTTTCAGTAGCAATTGTGCATCATCTACCATTTCGTAACATGTCGAGAGATTCCGCGTTGCTTTATTTTCTTTATCTTTCCACAGAAAATACAATTTCTTCTGAAACTCTACAGTAACAAAATATCTTATTTCGCTTTTTAAAGGTATTTATCTTACACATTTTACATGGCTGTAAAATTCTTGTGTCATTTTCTGTGATGCTCATGTTACTCTTAAAGCATGTTTTGACCTTTATTTCATAATATTTTGATTATTTTAAGGTTTTAAATATAGTATTTGCTGCTTCTTGGATATTTTCCCATATTCTGTTCTTAGATTTTACTCCCACAGTGTGAATTATATCTTCCATAATTTAATCTTGTGGAATTCCATTTTCAACCTCTATCTTTATGCCCAAAAAACAAAAATGAGTCATCAATGTTTAGTTAATTAATGGAGAAGAAAGTAAATATGAGTCTCAAAGATTTGAACACTATATTAAAAGAGATGGGGCATACTTTATATATTAGCTGCAGCTTTCTCTCTGACAACATATGGAGCTCATAGTTCGCCCCAACTGCAACCTGTATTTTTCATAAACACAATTTTAATGATACCAATCAAAAATTATGTTAGCTAAATAGTTTATTTAAAGGATTTTTTTTATGATGTTCTTTAGTTTGTTATTTAGAGCCAAATTTAAATACAGTAATGTAAGACAGTAGTTTTTAGAATTTGTGTGCCATGATTAAAAATATGGTGCGTTTATTGTAAAGTTTTATGAACAGAGATTATAAGTTTATTATCTACAATTTAAAATAAAAATCATTTCTCTCTATCCCTAATGGGTGAGATGTTATAACTGATTATATTCAGTGACAACAATATGATCTGGTGGCCATGTTGATGATAGTACCCCCATCACTATTATTTTAAGAATGCTGTATTATTTCGATTACTTATATGATGGCAAATCAGGAAAACATTATTGCATTTTAGGCCTTCAAGGGTAAATAAGATGTGACCTAACCCCTGGACTGATAGCAATCACAAAAATAAATAATCAGTCTGTAGAGTGAGCACATTATAGACAAGAGTAAAGTGGAAATTTTTAAATTCTCATAACAGAGAGTTATACCAATGCACAAGAGTGAAGTATATATTTTCCCCTCTAATAAGAGGTACATGAATAAAATTAATGTTTATATTGCAAAGTCGATTATTTTTGCTGAAATACAGTCTAATCTCTCATTACACTTAACCTAAGACATTATGCTTTGGAGGACAGTAATAAAAACCATAAATGATAAGTTCACAACCGGGCTGAAACAAAATTAATTTTTTTTATCTCTTTGTAAACTGGATTTTCCATCAATATTAAAAATAGTGAAAACTTTTAGTAACATAAGAAACTCTTATTTCTTAAGTGCCGCTACTGTAATTTATATGAGGGAATTTCTCATTAGTTCATCATAGAATAAATTAATGCAAGAAACACCAATATTTGATTTTGGTAATTTTTTAAAATTTACAACCAAAGTAGGTTTCCTAAAGTATTTATTAAAAGAGGGAGCTTAACCATTAAATAATCAAAAAGTGAAGCCTAGTCTACATATTGCCAAACAATTCAAATCAAAAATAAATTCTTGGATGGTTGCACACGTAGGCCACAAGCCAGAAAATTTGCGCACAAAAAATTCAAAAAATTATCAGGAGTTTAATGTATTTGAATCGTGAATTAAGCTATTTTATAAGTAACAACATTATCAACAATCAAAACGGAGTGACAAAAGTTTAGATTAATATAAAATAATCTCTCTTCAGACAACTGTGTAGGTCACAAACAATAGCTTATCAGCTTGAGTGAGCAATGAAGTATGTCCCTATTTGGAAAACAGTTATTGTTTATCAAGAACACCTTTCTCCCATTTAAACAGTGCAGGGTCATACCCCCTTTCTGGTGGAAACGTCCAATTATCTTAACAACAGCTTCTTCTTTGAATGGAGGAGCAAGTGCCGGTTTAGATGATATTTCATTTTAAAACTCTTATCACAAATACTACAATGAAAGGATCTTGATATATGAACACGACTATGATGGTCCAACAATGCTCTAGTTGATTTGAAAAAGTGTCCACACTTTACACACTTATGAGGTTCCTTAACTCTGTGAAGGGATTTGTGGCTGGTTAGACCGGCGAATGATTCAAAACTCTCATTACATTCTGGACAGTTCCAAACCTTCTCTTTCTGTCCAATATGATTCTCCATATGAACTTTCAAATTCCATTTCACTCTGGAATGATAGCCGCATTCTGCACACTTGTATGGCTTTTGTCTGTTATGAATGAGCATGTGGCGCATCAGGTGGCTTTTAAACCCAAATGTCTTCTCACATTTATCACATTTATAAGGTCTATCTCCTGTGTGTGTCTGAAAATGAATTTCCAACGCCCTTTTTACATTAAAAATCTTCCCACATTCATTATATGTATAAATCCTACCTTCTGTGTGTGTCTGTATGTGAGATTGCCAAATACTCTTTACATTAAAACTCTTCCCACATTCATTACACATATAAATCCTACCTTCTGTGTGTGTCTGCATGTGAGATTGCAAAACTCTCTTTGCTTTAAAACACTTCCCACAGATTAAACATTTGTTTTCGTTCAGTGCGATCCCACCGAGTGTATGTCTTGATTTCGTTGGCATAGATTTTCGTCCAGAAGAACCTCTGTCAAGAGAGTTATTCACAACAAGGTCTTTAAGAACAATATTTTGGTCCTTTACACATTCATCTTGAGACTCATTGAAAGAGTGCATTGAAACATGTTTTTTAAGACCAACTTTGTGTTTGAACACCTTGCAACAGGTTGGACATTTTAAAATAGAAGAACTAGCACTACACTGTATGTTTTCACACTTCTCATTTGCATGCTTCTTTTTGTTTGGAAATCCTTTTGCTTTGAGTTTCTTAGTAGCGACTAAACATGGATTTGTGTGTTTGCCTTCAACTTCTTTGGTCACCCAATTATCAGACATAAGTTCACTTGAAGAAGAATTAGTTTGCATTTGTGTGCAATGTATTCCTTCCTTCACTGTATATGATGCTTGATCACTAATATCTTGAATTTTATTGGTTAAATTACAGTTTGTGTGTTTGTTCTTCAGACGTAATATCAATCGCTGTTTAACACAGCTTCCAACTGATGTTTGTAAATCCACCCAAGAAATGGACAATTTATTGTAATTGGCTTCTTCCTGTTAAACAATGAAATAACATTATAATTTATTTTTAAAATTATGGTTGAAAACACATACTTGTACCGAATGTAGCCTTCAAAGTTTTTTAACGGAAATTAAAGTTTGGTAAAAACAATCAGTAAAACCGAATGTTATTTAACAACACATATTAATCTACTACCTATATACACATAATACTTAATATGTACTATAACTAGAGATTTTTCTTCTTCTGAAAATTAAATTTTACCAAAAATAATACATTCACTATAATTATTTTTTAGTCTAATGTTCTAGAGCCAGCATTTTATGATTGTTCAGGTTATATACAAACAAATTATTTAATGTGTTAGGGCCACCACACACATAATACAGAAAACCTCCTCTATCAAATGGAATGCAACCAGTGATAAGCTCAATACATTGGTTTAATAGCAAAAACAATAAGACAAAGAAAACCTGTTGCACTTCACAGGGAATGGGCCAAATGATATCACCAAATTCAGTGGGGTTCTTCAACCTCAGCCTTAGATCTCCTCTTTTTCCAACCAGCACACTATTAATCATCTGGATATCACATTGATTAATTAATTAATATATTTAACTCTCAATATGGAGCAAATATATATATATATATATATGGGTGAATGTGGAACCTACAATAAGTTCTTATGTCAATCGGGGCCCCAAAAACGTTGCCGGCCCCTGTCTTATACCATTAAACCTCTGTCACGGGTCACAAATTGACCCTTATTTTCCTTCTTATATCTTGTATGTTACTAAAATAGAGATGGCTACATCTCTTGGTCATCAATTCTTAAAGAGGTTGTTTTACCATTTGTTGAGTCCTATTTCAATGTGTTGTTGTGACATTATCTATATTTTTTCAGCCATTATTTAGAAGCAAATTATACTGTTCAACTAAGATTTGTTTATCTTTAAGTGAAAGTGTATAGATTCAAGATCTTAATGCTAATTTAAATTATGCTTTATCACGGTATAACTAAAATACATTTAAAAACCCAATTTAGTTGAAAATTGACATGAATATGGGAATTAAACCTAGGACCTTAGTGGTAAAAAACTTTACCATAGCATTATAAAGAATAGCAGTAGAGCATTGGTATGTAAAGTCAAAGTAAAATTACTTTCACCCTATGGACAATCTTGTAAATATTTTATTGAACACATTAAAACTCTTCAAAAACTGAAAATCAAAACTAAAATCACAAATAATCTCGAAATAAATAAAACAAATTAAGGCTTTTTTAAACAGAAATAAGAACACATTACACACAATACAAAGTCAACCGTTATGATGTATATCTTTACTCGCCACAGTGATGATTAAATAAACTTGATTTAATTCTTACTACACACACGGTTTTAATTATCTACAACTATGCAAGGAACCCCAATTTATTTAATACAATCCTTGAGCTAGGTGTTTTGTTGAGTTTCATGAAAAATAAATACTTTTAACAGTTAGGCACCGATAAAACTGTTTATCTATGGCTACCAGCCTACGTATTGTATATCAATTGTTTGTTTAAAATTGATTCAGGTAATCTGATCATTTAGTAAGTGCTATCAAATTTTAATAATCAAATAACGACTTGCTAACTCGTAATTTGTTTTTAGATTGATTTAACTAAGAGTTTATTATTAAAAAAAAATATTATTGAAGTAATTGTAAATATATTCAAACATAGTTATAAAAGAAAATGATAATACATACTTAGGCATTATTGAGTTCACTATTTTCAATATATGTTTAATTATTAAGCATGTTGTTTTAGTTTTTTTTAAGTGTTTTTATTTTTGTTTTCTTATTAAAATAAATTATAATCCTTCAATGATGATTAAAGTTGATCAAAATATAACTAGACCTCAATGTTTGTTTATTTCACATGTTTTTTTTTAAGAAACCTAACTCAATTTTATCAACACTTTTAAAAATAACTAAAAGACACTCAAATTTTGATTGATTTGATTTCTAAACAATAATATGAGTCTAGATTGTTTATAAAGCATGATTGAAATAAATCTTAATTTACAGTTTAGGTCTATATTGTGTAATGTAGGTCTATTTGTAAATCATTAAAATTTTAAACAATTTGCTAGGATTCATATTCGAGACTTGAAAATAAAATGTATATTTGGATTCGAGAAGTAGTGGATTTGACCCATCTTTAGTTTTTATGTTGGGCAAAGTTGTGTTTTTAACATAAGTGTTGATGGAAAAGGGAGAGGTTCCGAGTGAGAAATTTTGCAAAAGCTATTCAGATGTGAAACAGTGTTCTCTTCTAGCAGAGTTAAAAAGTATTCGTCAAGATAATAAGAGAATAAACTAAACTAAGTAAAATATCCAACCAACCTATACATTTAATTAAAATATAAATCACTTTTCCTACTGCATAGGTCTTTAAGAAGAATTATTTCACATACAAAGAACACAATATATTACAAGTGAACTAAACAATACAGCTAATTTTTTTTAATGATAGTATTTGTATAAATAATCTGGGTTTTTAGGAGGTTTTCCAGTTTAGACACCTTTCTAAAAGTTATTGTTATTTGCTTTTAGTTTAGACTTTGAAGACATATTGTGTTCAGCACATGATATATGTATTTACAAGTTATTTAATTTCAATTTAATTGTCCATTGTATTCTCATTCATTTGAAACTGCAAGTGCCATTGCAACACTGTAAGGCTTACTTACTTTCTCTATGGAATTTGGAGTTCGAAAGTTCATTGCCACGCTTACAAAAGTATGCCATTTACATTGTAAGGCTGGAAAGTCAAAACTATATTAACAACAGTAATTGTCACCAAGTTACAATTAGAAGAGTTCTAGGTGTTAATTGAATAGAGAAGTTTATGTTTGTTAATGCTATCAGCTGTCACTCAATTAATTCATTGTTAATCCTTCCTTTCATCCTGCAAAACAATACAGCTCTCTAAGAAAGGGAGGAATGCAACACTCGGCAAAACCATAGTGGTCACTGAACTCGTCTTTGAAACAACAAGAAATAAACTGGAAGCTATTATTTGTATGTGCATTAAAGCTGGTATTGGGAGTGTGGTAGTGAGATATGACAACCAACAAGTGTGCCCACACCTCTCGCGGACCCATCCAATGCTGTGGGCGACAATGTGTCAGCCCCCCCGTTCTCACCGGTGTCGATGTTA
>CABFOV010006077.1:0-30948 GCA_902141375.1 Timema poppense | reverse complement strand
ATATATATATATGTTTAATTATTCATATACATTTTACCTTGTGATTTGCAGGGATCACTCTACAATGAGTGAGGCTCAAACTTTGTAATTAAATAGCCTTTAATCTTGTTTTACTTATTCTTTTGGACACACTTTATTCATTTATTAAAAGTTAAATGTCGTTCCTAAAATTAAAAATTCAAAATAACAGTTTTTGTTAATCCTTTAAAACACTAGTAATTATTTTCGAATAGAATGTTTAACTTAATAGCTAATTCTAATAATAAAGGAATGGAATTGAAAGAGGGTATAATGAGGATGTAGAAGGAGAGGTTTTCAAAGAAAATAATGAAAATTAAATACGTAGGAAAAAGACCGCAAGGAAGGCCAAGAAAGAGATGGGAGATGCAGATAACAGAAAGTATGCAAGTGAGAGGAGAAGAATGTAGGCAATTAAAGAAGTAAGAATGGTGGAATGATGGAGGAAGATGGAGGCATTTTACTAAACCGACCCAGCCACAGGCTGTAAACAGTTGATGACGATGATGATAAAGTGAAAGAAAAAGTTGGTAAGGAGTTTAGTCTTTGTATAATGTAAAAATCAACCTTTGAAAAAAAAATTAGACGAAAATAAGTAGGCAAGTAAAAGTTTTTCCCATTCACAATATTCCAAGGAAATTGGCTTAGGTTATTTTATGGCTAACTTTCAATCTACTTCAGTCGGTATTAGGCGTAGCTATAGAAGAGAAACCCTTCATAAATCCTTTTGCATGCTCAGCACATAAACGCTATATTAAAACTCAAACAGTGGCAAATGTGAGAACATACCCTCCCCCTCAAACACCCCATCCACCCCACCCCATTTATGCACTTGAAACGAAACGAAAATTAAATTACCAAGATTCTTCCCGCCCTCCGTTTGCTCCCCTCTTACACCCGTCTTCCCCTCAGAATCCCTTCCACCCCAACCAAACCAACCTTAAATCCTTTACGCCCCTCGTTCCATACAGCTTAATCAAAGCCTTGTGTATTTTTTTCTTCTTCTTGTTAGTCTTTGAAATGATTTAATGTTCCAAACTACTCCCTGCTTTCCGCCCATTATCTCCAAACCCCCCCCCTCCCCTTTCCCCCGACTAACTCCCCCGCTTCTGTTTTAACGTAACACATAATTTTTTTTTCCCCCCTCTTCATTATATCAACTTTTAATTGTATTAATATAATAATTATTGCATTGGTATACGTACTTTTTTCTAACAGAACAGTATGGTCTGGTCTTATTAAATCTAGAACACTTGAGAAAAGCACGCGTGCTATAAAACATCCTTTGATTTGTTGTAATAGATAAACTTTAATTTATTGCCGCTGATGAACTAGTTGGTGATCTCATCAGCCCATGATAAAAAGCCATATTAAATTGACTATTAAATAAATAATCATCTATGTAGTTATTTGGATGCACACCGTATCTGTAAAATATGTAAGGTGGTGAAAACTGCTTATTATACGTCGAATCATATAATAGGTTTCCAAGGTTATAATAGTACTACCTTATAAATATATTTAGCCACATAAATAATTAAGGGTTTTTGTTACAATCATTTTCTAGATTATAATATACTTAAGATGATAAAATTTTTTAAGTAAAGTATCACGTGCTTCGTGCAGTTCTTCTTGTAACAGTTACTGGAAATGTCCCTAATGGGATTGAAGACCTGTCATATCATATCATATATAGAGGAGTGTCCATTCATGTATTCAAGCCCGTGAGGGACATTCACAACATATGTTACAGGAACATCCGCCACGAAGCACGTGATACATTACTGCACAGTAACTTTTGGGACACCTGTACGATAGCTCAGAGGTAAGGAACGCTAACTACTGGTACAAGAACAACCTCGTTCGATCCCTTAAACCGATAAAAAAAATGGTGTATACGCTCATCTTAATAACCCATAACACCCAACACAGATAGTCACAAATTTAGATAAATAATACATTTTCAGACAAGAAATCAATTTTTTTGGCACCACGTTTTAATAACTATTTGGGTTTTACGGTTATGTAATAATTATACTAATGTTTTAGGGATTAGGGAGATTGAATTATAGATTAAGTGTATCCACATTTACGTGGACAGAGAGCGAAAGAGTGGGAAAACATTTAGGGAAAACCACCCTCAGTCATCCGAACGGGTTCGAACCACTACCTCCCCATCATCAGCAATCTAGTTTTATTGCGAGAGTAGCGGCTTAACATGCGACCACCCAAAAGGGTAAGACGTAACAATGTGGTGCGGTTGTCTTTATTCTAATGTATAAAACAGGTATTGATATTAGTAACACCATTTTACCATGTTTTAAAAATAACAACAAAATTGATGAAAAAAGTTACCATGAAATAAAAATATTATTAAAATGATCTCAAATCTTGTTGATGTCAAGTGAAGAATCAGGTGAAACCGTAATTCGGTATAATTCTTAGTTAGAAAATAATGTTGTATTTTATTTACCTGTTAATCGTCTGTGGGATGATCTTCAATAGTTAGATATAAACATTCTTGTTAATTGTGCTGGAGGGGGCTGGGTAGGCAGCCGAAATAATGAAAATCAGATGTCCTTAGGTTAAATATCGATAACACGTTTAATAGTAAACGAGTTTGGCCTTTACTGGAATGAATACAAAACTGTTTTCTACGACCCTGTTATTATTATTATTATTAATAATATTAAGTGTTCTGTCTTTTGACAAGTACATTCCAGGCTGCTTTGCACCTAAGAATCACATCCAGTACGACCCTATACACTTTTAGAAATATAGACATAACCTAAAGGTTGAAATTTACTCCTATGAAAAGTCTAAGAATACACTAGTTTTGGTAGATCAGAAAGTGGTAATTGCCAGGGAAACGAAAGGCAATTAGTATAGGAACGTAAAATTAATCTTTGCGAATAGAACGATGTTATTTAATAGGGAGGTTACAAAAAATTATTGTATTTTAATTTGTACGTTTCTAATAACCTGTTTTTACTCTTATTGCCGATAAGCTCACTTGGTTTCTGACTATGAGTTTCTTTACGAATATTCTATCACATCAAATTCTAATATAATATAACCTGATTCGGTGGCCGCATTGTCTAAGGCGTCACTGTGGTTGCAGATTTGACTTCCACTGTCAAGGATATCGGGGTTCAAATCCCTGTCGAGTGTAATAAAGGCGGTTCTTCCATAATGGTGCTTCACTCTCTTTCCAAGCAAATGTGGGTACACTTTCAATAAATGTAACCTTCCTCTACCATAACTCACTAGTGTAATTAGTACATATTCGTATAGCCTGAACAGATGGTAGAAAAACTATAAAAAAAATCAACAAATGAATGTTTCCTCACGTGTAAATTTAAACAGTACTATTGTTTTATTGCATCACTCGTCGATAACCCACGGACCACGACACCAGACGTGATTTAATCGTGCGGTAAATGGTCAGTCACGTTGATCAATGAATGAGGTGAACTGTGATAATCGAAATGACGTACTATGTAAACATCCCCGGTGATGGCGCAAGTGGTACTGGACAGTCCTTTGATCATATTCCTTCATGCCCAGTGGTGGTCAATGATTGCAGCCTTCGTCTCTAGGTCCTGTCTCATAAGGCCTTGAGATTATTAGATTGTTAATGTGGTTTCAAACTCCTAAAGGAATGGTCTGATCTGAGATCTAGAAAATATAGTAGATAGTATAAAAACCCTAAAAAAACCCTAAAAGGATTTAGGCTTAAAGAATATCCCTGACAAATTTAGATAAAATTTGTCAACGTGTATTAAAGATCTGGAAAAATAGACGAAATGCCAAATGGTCAAGTTAAAACAGAACTTTGCTATGCTCATTCAATTAAAACACCACCAACACTATAGTATAATGTTATCAACGTTTACCGCGAAAAAAAATGTATTATTTAAAAAGCCCTTTTTTATAAAAAAAAACCATGATTTTCCCCAGTAATGGAATTGGAATATTAATTATGCTAATGAAGTAGAGATGCGAAAGAAATAACTTAGAGGAAATACACCCAAATTTGCTTGCAAGGAAAACGGTAAATAATTTATTGGAAACAAGACCCCGACAAGATTTAACCATAATAACCACAATTTTATATATTACGATCGTGACGCCTTAGATCATGTGAACAGACCTATGCATGTTTTTATTTACATTATTATGAAACACATTTTAAATCAGCCTATAAATTTAACTTATGTTGAAATCCTATTTAAAATAAGTGTCACGTCTAGTTCAGGGGTTTCCAACTTTAAAATGCCCAAAGGCAGTAATTGAATACACGCGTATCATATTCGGGTAATTTTTGTCAAATTATAGACATAATGACAGGTATTTAATTGTGAATAAATTAAGTGCTAACGTAAACGTTTAGTTACATATTCTCCTGACTAAAATATACTATCTTTGATAGGTTAGTATGAACGTGCACAAATAGGTGATAAGAGGGGATTCAACCCCCCTCTCTTATCACTATTCAATATTTTTTGTTTGTACATTTTTATGAGAAAATCAAAATTGTGTATTTAGGATTTGGCTGCAATTTGCTACCAACAACTTTGAATCGTTAATATTAGAGTTAACAGAGATAAAAATAATAAAATTTAGATTTCCTCTCATTTCCTTTTCAACAGCTTTCTTTTTATTGTGATTTGTCCAATAAACTTGTGAAAAAATGTAATTTTTATTTTCAATGGTTTCAGCTACAACTCTATTTTATTTCTTGTTAATTTTTCAGTTTTATTTTTCTTTGCAAAAATTGGCTCGTGAAACTCAAATCTCAGAATTATACTCAGATTCTTCAAAACTCCCTCCAGTAAGATTAAATTCTTGAAATTTTCTCTTTCGGGAGGAGGTGGGGTAGTGCCAGACCCCTAAAAGATGGGACTATAACTTCCCCCCCATTTTGAAAACCCATGTGAACGCCCTTGTACGTCACTATAATACAGCAGATTTAAGGAAGGAATTAAACATGAAAATCAGTAGGAGCTTGGATGGATTTTTGCAACGCAAATTAATACTTTCCGTTTCTTGGCTAAAAACATCAATTTTACTACATGAAATTACTTTTACAAAAAACTTCTTTGGCCGTAAAAAAAAAAGGTATCGTGGGTTGCAGACAACCCAATTGGTCCGCCAGTTGTAAACCCCTGACCTAATCCATGGATTCAAACAAATTATTACAAATTGACGGTAAAGACTTGTAGGCTTTTAAAATGTGTGTACGGCTATATTCAGATCTTGTGGAGTTGAAAGGTTTTTCGATCATTTATATACGCGTATCATGAAAATAAAAATAATTTAAAAATATGTTACTTGACTCTCTCGTTTTCAATTCATAAAAGAAGGATGTATGATGTTCATGTTGCTTCCATCATAATCAATTTTTATTTTAAATGAAATCTGACCTCCCATTTTATATTTTATATTTGCGTGGGTGGTTTCGTTAAAACAACTAACTCAGCTAATTAACAAACAAGCCAATTAGACCAATCAAGAGGTTGATTTCATTTCTGTATTATAAATTGAAAGCCCTCATACCTACAGACACGATAAATGAAGTTGTTGTATAATAGTACTGTTTATATAGCTATTTTAATTAATTTGAGTACTAATTGGGCTATGTATATACTTAGAGTTCATATTTACTTAAAAAGAGTTACACTCAAACAGATATGTATATTTCATCTTTTTATAAAAGTACAGTCAGATATTATGCTATGTTCCGATCATAAAAAAACCTTTTGATGTCTAATAGGTCTATATAATTTTTAAATTGTCACCAATGTAATTTTTTTCTACCAAAAAAATAAACTAGCTTGCTCATTGACAGAATTGGTTTATTAAAATTTAACTACGTATGATATATAAATGTAAAGAAATAGAGCAAATATTGTTAAAAATGTGTGGTAGATTTTGGCTTTTAGAATATTAAAAAAATAATCAACAATAAGGGTAGTTGGTTTTTAGTGTTTACTTCATAATATCTGGAGAGAAGAGATACAAAAATTTAGAATGTTCGGGAAAGGTCTGATTCCCATTGGTAAACACGCGGAATAAATGTGAGGCTCATAAAATCTGGAATTGTGGTTGCTGGAAGGCTAAGATTAGAGTTCCTGTCGATTCAAATAAGGATCCCCCCCCCCCGCCCCCAAACGGTTTTTCTCTTTCCTTTAAAGCAAATACAGATTTTTTAAAATAGATTTTATCTTGCACATCCATAACCTACAATCGCAATTATAATATATACTGCACATCTTTTCTCAGTTGTCTGCCTGGCTTTCTAATGAACTAAGGGTTCCATTTTCGATTCCCTCCATACATGAAATATTAATCGTTGGTAAAGTGTGGGTTTCCCCTTGCACACTGATGAATTAACTGCTGGGAGGCTGGGAGTTTTTTCTAAATTAGATTTAAGTTAGTGAATAATCCGTGTTGATATAACCATTTGGCTTGGAAAGTGCGCTTGAATACTCGAAAAAAAATAATATCACCTTAACTTGTAATAATATTATTTCAAAATGAGAAAACTGGGTGCATTATATTAAATTTACCCCTTCTCATTTATTTCCTCAGGAGGTGTGGTCTAAGTGACTTAGTCATCTCACTGCTCATAAAACATCCTTAATAAAGAGAGAAACTAAATCAGGTAAAAGAAAATATTTACTATTGATTTTTTGATAATTAACTTAATAAAATATTCAATTCTAACATTCAGACCTGAAGATAAAGCAAAAGCATTGAAATTTGTTGGAACTGTCGCAGCTTTCATAACTGCTGCTATATCAAAAGAAGAAAGGGTTCAATATCCAAAATATAAGAAAGATAAAGTTATTCATTTCTCACTATCTTACAGGTAGAGAAAGTATTGTGATCATCAAAAAAATCGGACTTGAGATTTTGGTGATTCTCGAAGTTTCATGACCCCTTCCCCCCGAATCCGAAAAGGTGGTTTTTGAATTTCCGTTTGTCTGTCTGTTTGTCTGTCCGTACCTCCAACTAGAACCTAAACTATTTTACCGATCGGGGTAAAACTTGGTATCTAGGGTTTTCATAGAGTTGCCCCGAGGGATTTTTGGAATTGGATATCTAACCCTAAAATTAAGGGTAGTTTACTGAAGAGTATAAAGAGTAAAAATCCATTTACTCAAAATTGGTTAAAACTATTTTGATTGAATTTTATTTCAAAATATTTACAAATATTCTAAACAAAATGGCTATTCTCAATATTTTGGCAAAATGACTTTAAGGGTTCCGGTCTGATGCGTTAATTCTCATTTTTTATTGAAATACAATATACTGATACACAAATTTTACTTTAATCTTTCTTATACTTATAAAATATCATCAGTTTACTCTTACTGAAAATAAATGTGATTTTATTGTAAGCGGTTGATGCTTGTGCAAGAAAAAAATTACTTTACACAATCCTCCCGATCATTTTTTGTTGCCTTGAAATATTGAATATAGTTTGTCGTTTCTTATTTTAAGATGCTGGCTGAAGAAACCACATGTCACTATCTGTTTATAATTATGGTATTAGGACCGTAATATCAATCTATTGGCCGACAGCAACAAACACAAGCATGTCACACTCAGCTTTTTCTAAGGCTTCGTTGATGATCGCAATTGCTTGTTGAACTTTAACTTTTGACTTTATGCACCGAGCTGTCAAAGCATTAATGAGCAATATTTGGTTTTTACGATATCCTAAGTGTTCATCTTTAATGATGGTTGTTTTCTTGAAAGAGAATTGCCGCCGATGATATGTATGCGGTTATCCTTTCTTGTCCATTGATTTTAGTTTTGGATTCTTCAGGATATCCACCGAATATAATAATAAAATCTTGACCTAATAGAATGTTATATACGAGTATAACATATAACAGTCTAGAACATCAACATACGTCGCTGGCCTGGGCCACACAACAATATGTAAAATGTGATCCCCATTCAAAACATATACACACTACTATGGTACTTTCGAGTGGTATTATTCACATTCAAAAGTTGAAACTTAGAATGAATTGACACGTTTCCTCAAGGTGATACTATCAGCCATTGAAGGAGGATTTGGAGCCAGCTCGTATCGGAAGCAATCCTTTAATTGATCAAGTTCTTTGACAACGTAGACAATTAAATGAAATAACTTTTGGGTACTGACCACTGCAGTGTTTTCTCAGGATTAAATTCCCGGGTGCATAGCAGCCAGATAAATTACTTTGATTTTTTCTTCTTTTTATTGCCAGTCTACTGAACTCTTTACCTGCCATTTTGGACATCAACTGTCTCACAGTCTTCCCTTCCTGGTATACTTTTAATTATTTCTTACAGTTAAGGAAGGGTATACACACATTCATCATTATCCTTG
Source organism: Timema poppense (assembly GCA_902141375.1). NCBI lineage: Eukaryota > Metazoa > Arthropoda > Insecta > Phasmatodea > Timematidae > Timema > Timema poppense. The sequence goes on along the minus strand of CABFOV010006077.1, from coordinate 22,541 downwards.
ATATGTTCAAAGAGTATATTTTTCATTCACATTTACTGGTCCACCAGCTTTGTCAAATTGTGTGGTATGTCTAAAGTTCACTTCACAATCATGATGGTCTCTCGCATCATATGCGATTAAATCAATATTGACACGTGATCTTATCATTTCAGCAACGTTATCTCCTCTTTCGTCATACTATTCTAGCACATAAGCTTTGATTTTATAGATCTGAACTTTGTAACTCTCTTTATTAAGTGTTTTGGTTTATTCGATGAAGGAACAGCAACGTCTTTCCCACAAAATAGAGAGAATGGTTTGTAATTAAATCGGCTGACTTGTAACATGCGAACTGGAGCATGGCTGGATGAATGACCCTTTCCCAATGTTCGTTTAGTTGTTGCTTTACTTAAAGGTCTAGTGTAATTCTTTCTGCAGTTGGTGTGGACTGGTATTTCTTTAAAAGAACTCGGCAAATTCATATTCCCATCGTTTTGCTCTTTACAGGAATGTATGATTGCTGGAAATCCCTTGGTAGCGTTGATTATCTCAACTTTATAAAGTCCTTCACTGCAAAACATAAATTTCTCACTTCCTTCCATATTTATATAATTCCATCCTAAAACAAAAAAATAATATTTGATGCACTGAAAGTGGTTGGTTTATAGCAGAAAGAGAGAAATTTAAGAACATATACTTTACAGCTTGCCACACCTTTAAATAGGTTTGCAAGGGAATCACTTATCAGAAAGTTCAGATAATATCAAATAAAGTTTATATATTATGTTAAAATATTTTGAAAAAGGTATTTATGGGGGTTTGACTACTCCATCTCATTGTACGATTTTATCTGGTAATTGATTATGTGCCACATTACACGCTTTACACTCTAGACACCAAAATATTGACTACCACAAAAACGATATCCCCTGAATATGAATAGCTAGATCAATTTATTGTATACCTTTATTTATATCAGGTTATGCATTACAATTAATTTCTCTGCGCTTTCTAGGCTATATCTAGACCTTGGCTACTTACGAGTGAAAAACTTAAAAACTGTGGCCATTTTCCAAGATGGCAGCCGTAGTTCAAGGTTAATCTTAAGGGGATTTTAGTGTGGTCATTAAGAGGGCTTGACTACAACTTTGGAAAGTTCTTTGATTGTATAAATATCTTTCCTTTAGAAAAATCTCTGAACTAAAATAACAGCACTATTAGTAATTTATATATAATCCAATTTTTAATTTACAAGATTACTATGTTTCGCCTTCAAATGTGCTTTGTGACAGCCACGTTCATAGATTCTTGGTCCATAGCTATTGGCATGATAGGCAGAAGTCCATTCATCATACACTGCAGTTATGGATCCGAATTTAATATACTCTTCTGTATATTAACGAACTTTTCTTTTGGTTACAATAGTCATTCTATACCCAAGGTAATCAAGGAAACACTAATTATTTGTAAATAAATACACACATACACCATATTCTATTAATCCAGATTTAGTAGACAGTAAATATATATATATATTTTATAATAGAATAACAGTAATTAACAATAGAATATAACAAAAAGTATGTACCTACTAATAAATTCGTGAAATGTGGTAGTTATAGATGTAAGTTTTGACCATTTTATTTCCTCAACTATTTTGTTTCGAACTTACACTTTTACCATTAGAGTGTCAAGGTACATATATTTTTAAATAACCTTCCTTTAAGTAAACTAATAAAAACACTATCTGTTGCGAAAATTGAAAACTATTTTGATATAACTACATGCAATTCTCAGGTCAACAATGATACAGAAAGTATTTTCTATTTTCAGCTAAATGAAAAATATTTTCTTCTCGCACTACCTATTTTTAAACTGCCCCTCCTCTATATTAAAATCTCCCTCCTTTAGGGCGTGCACCCCACGTTAGAATAACTGGTCTAAGGCGTCTCTCTCGAAATTGACTGGACTGTCGATTACAGGGAGATTGGGGTTCGAATTCCAGTTGGGTGTACTGAGGGTGTTTTTTACGAAATAGTTTTCCTTTATCCCCTCACAAAAGATGCGGGTGAGTTTCTTCTAAATTTAACTTTCCTCATTTTTAACACATTAGCGTATTTAGTGCATGTGTATATAGCCCGAACGGGTAGTAAGGCGTTGTACTAAACAAAATTGTGATCATAAGCTGCTTTATATTGAGCAATAAAATTATTAGAAATGATTTCTGAAAGTTAAAGTATTTTATCAAATTACGACAAAAGAATAATTATTTAAGTTTATTATTTATTTATATTTTAAAACCTTAAATATTGGTATCCCAGAATTGATATTTGGTAGCATACCTAATTAAAACCCCAAGTCCATCATAAAAATAAAGTATTTTCCGCCTTTAATCTATGGAGATTTAAGGCAATAGAATAATCGAGCAGAAATTTCTAAACACCGGAAACCAATCGGGTCCATAATGTCCCTGGGTGGAACTGTCCGGCAATAGGATAATAAATAAAGAAGGAAAATACAAATGACAGTAAAAAATGTTGTTGTGACCTCCATTTTAAATGACATAATTAGATTCACAAAGCTCCATTCTACGCTCGGTTTTGATTCCATGATCAACCAAAATAATGTAAGCTTTTCATAGTGGAATATTTCAACTTTTAAACTATGTCAAACCAACTTCATTGGCCGAATAGTCTAAGGCTTCACTCTCTTGTTAGACTGGCCAGCTGATGACGATGGGATTGGTGTTCAAACCCCAGTCAGTTGTACCGTGGTTAGTTTTTTCTAAAATGATTTTCCACTTTTCCTCTAAGCAAATGTGGATACACTTCCCCTAAATATATAACTGTCTTTATCCCTAAAACCCCTAGCATAATTAGTACATAAGTGTACATCCCGAAGGGGTAGTAACACGCAATGCTAAATTTAAACAAAAAACAGGTTTACAATAGGATTATAGAGAATAGTTTTTTGTTCATTCCCGTAAAGAAGAAACTGTTGTACTGTTAAAATTTTTGTCAATATAAAGCTCAACGTCACATTGGCAATGTCTCAGCAAGATTGGCAGCCCCCTTAAGTAAGTATTTCCATTAACATACAGTAGCCCCATGGCTTCTTTGGTGCTGATTGACAGCTTTAAAAAGTTACCAGACCAAATTATGTATCCCTACGCCGAACCAGATGATCTGAAAAAACATGTGTTTAGCAGCTGTCACTTTTGACGGTCAAAATTTAGGTATATACTTAGATTTTGACTGTAAGAAGTCAGCTGTGAGCTGTCTGTCAGCACCAAAGAAGCCATGGGGCTACTGTAGTAATGCTTTGACACAGCCTACTCTTTTTAGATTGATGATCTTTGTTTGACTCGGATCAGTTTATGTCAGTAAATTGACATTATTTATTTTGTTGTCTCAAGTACCCTTCGTTTATCTTCAAAGAAAGTATCCTTACCATACATTTTTGCACTATGCTATAACTTATGAGATAGGGTCATAGTATATTCGGCCAAGGTAACACTGCTGCTAACATTCAGGATAAACGGAATATACATGTAGGCCCACGGAACACTGTTTGAAACCTTTATCAACAAGAAGTCAGCGTTAGAAGAACACAATTTCCTCCTTACATCTTTTTTCTTTAAAAAAAAAAAAGTTTCGTTCTTGGTCCTGTACTTGAGCAGGCATATATGAAGCCAGGCAATTAATTTGAAGTAATTTCCTTCTAACTTTTTTTTTTTTCATTTTCTCGTTTCGAGAAGAATAACAGTTAGCGAAGTAATTTAATTATCCAAAATGAGTTTTTTTTTTGCTCGTATTTCTACTTTTTATTCATATTAAACTTGACATAGAAAATCCTAGTTTAAAAGACCATTCGAATTAATTGGGTGCACAAAAGATCTTATATTAACTACCCTCGTGAAAATTTGGGACAATTTGGTAGTTTATTTTAACATTGCAATGAATAAAAATAGGTCATTTAAAATACAAACTAAATTGTGTGCATTTGTTAGTTTTAAGAGGCCATTTAATTTAAGCACATACCCGCTTTGGTGGTCGAATTATCAAATACGTTTAAGTGATCAATCTTACCCAATACTAGTTTTCGAGTGATAGCAAGTACTCAATGTTAGGGGTCTAGTATTTGAGTTATAGCAAGTACTTAAAGTTAGTAATGACACGTACCCAAGGCTAGTATTTGAGTTATAGCAAGTACTTAAAGCTAGTAATGACACGTACCCAAGGCTAGTATTTGAGTTATAGCAAGTACTTAAAGCTAGTAATAACACGTACCCAAGGCTAGTATTTGAGTTATAGCAAGTACTCAGTTAGTTTGAGCGATAGCGATTACCCAGTACTAGATTTTGAGTCTAAGACTAACAATGAAAGCCTTCTATTTACAGTAATTAGAGTAATTCCCCACTCAGCTAAAAGTATGTTTCATGATACAAACTGGTGCTTAGTAGGAAATGGGGAGGAGTGGTTTGAGTTTTGAATATAAGGTTGTAAACTCAAAATTGTTTTACATAGAGCGACACGTCATGAGATTGAACCTCGAACTCCCAGCACGGATCCAAGCAGACCCAACAAGCGAGGCTGGTAGCTCTCATGACTGATTGAACAGTACACGCTTGAATGATGGAAAGAGGGTAGAGGGGGAGAAGGAGGGAGGGAAGGAGAACAAAGCATCAGACATCAAAGCATCTTGGAGAACCTACCGACAGCATTCCTACGTGATCCTCTGGGATCAGGACATTCCTCGACCCAATCGTTCTGATAGCGACGATTCTGGTGATGCTAAGAACGCAGGCGTCCCGATGCCCCCATTCTATTCTGCCTTTGGTCGCTAACCAAGGGGGGGTGGGGGGTGAGGATACGGGCCTTGTCGAAGTAATCTGCCTTGATATTTCTGTGACTTTAGTTGGAGAGAAATCCTTTAAAAGTGTTGTTTCGATATTATTATTATTATTTAGCACCACGTCTCACTACCCGTTCGGGCTATACGCTTTAAGTACTAACTACGCTAATGGATTAGGAATTTGGAAGGTTGAGTTAGAGGAAGTGAACCCGTATTTGCGTGGAGGAAGAGTGGGAAACCATTTAGGAAAAACAACCCCCAGTTCACCCGAGCGAGATTTGAACCTCGATCTCCCCGTCCTCAGCAGTCAAGCTCAACACGACTAGCGCGTTATCCAACTACGCCACCGAGGTGGGTTGTTTCGATATTGAAATACACATTTAATCATGTATATATAATTTATATAATGGATATAGTATGAATATACTCACCACATTTGAGTTCCTGTTTAAGATATACGCATACATTATTAATGCTAATGGAATAGGTGTGGGGACGGTAGAGTCTTACAAAAATGTATCCACATTGTCATAGAAAATAATTAATGAAAAATAACCCTCAGTACACCTGAATGTGGATTCTAACACCGTTCTAACAATATTCGGCAGTCTAGTCTAATATTCCCTTGACGCATTCAACCATATGATCACCTAAGCGGATTTAATTATATAAGTTGTTATATCAACGTGTTTAAATAACCACAGTTTGTTGATGCTATATCTTATTGTTAGAATACAATATTTCCAGTAGATTTCCGGACCATGCAGAGAGGCTATTTTGAGCTACATCCTCTTTTGAAGTCCCTGGCATAATGTGTTTTTTTACTGAGCTAGTTTGTCCCAAATTTAACTCTAGTTCATGCACCTGACGTTAGTATCGATCCGTCAAATGCATGTTCACATAACAGGAACTATTGTCTCAGTCTAAGAATATCATCGTAAGCTTGGTGGCCATCCTATGACTTGATTGATTGAGATGAAAGGCATCCAAATGTATCTATATAATTATGAAGCTTACTTATAAAGTACTAAAACTCTTAAAAATCTGTGAATATGAGTAACGTTGTATTTAGAGGAAATGTGTTTGCATTTGCGTGAAGAGAATAGAAAGCCATTATGGAAAAAACGGCCGTTTGTCAAATCTGTCCTCTTTTAATTATCTTGACCTAAATCGGTAATGCTGTTCTAAGCAGACACACCAAACAGGCCCCGCAGGGGAACAAAAATAAGTCTAAAATAAACCAAGGAGGGAAATGAAGAGTTATTTAATAGTGTAATATAAGATAGTCTAATACATTTAAAAAAATTAAATCACTGTGAGAATATACTAAAAATTCATCGTTGATAAATCCAAAATTTTAATTTTTAATAGTACTTGATATTTTCTTAGGGGAAAACGTCTTTGCTCACTTCCTGGACGAAGTCCAACAACGTTATTCTCCCACCCTCCCGACCCCCCTCCCCACGTCCAGTTTATTCATGACTTTTTGGATAAATTCCTCCTTCCAAAGAATTTGAGGACGTCGTATACTTTCAACAATCATGTTGACGTATGTGTAATATTGTATCTCTTTGAATACGTCATTGAAAAGAAAAATATTGTTATGATTAGAATATAAAACATATCGTTCAGTTTTGAATGAAAAGATTACACGCCGTTGGTTGTTCTCATGCTCGATGCAGAATACTCATCCCAGACATAAATGTGGACATGTCGAATGACGAGATGTAGTTTTCCAAGACGTAGTCACAGAAGGTGTGAAAACTTTCATCATCACCTAGAATACATGCCATGATTACAGTGGTGAAGAAGTCATCAATACATGATGTTGACAATGGAAGAAAAAAAACGGGGGTAAACGAGAAGATATTTTACTTTACTATATTTTAAAATCGTTTTCTAGGTTTATTTTCCAAATTATCCAGAACCATTTTTTTGTCAGTTGAAAGTGACATAGTTTCTGCTGATTTGATGTCCAAATCTTACCTACAATGTCAGGAATATTTTTTTCTAAATCAATAAAGACGACTGGTTGAGAGAGACTGATGGGTTAGTTGCATTCAGCCACTCAAGATTTCATCGCTCCAGTACTTCAGGAGTAGTTTTTTTTGGGGAAATGGAATACGAGAGGGAGCTGGATGTTGTTTTCCATGTATTGAGAATATCTTATATAACTGTTTTGGGCAACTCTTAATAGTTCCATACTCAAACACGTCTAGTACATGTGCGAGAAACTTAAGATTAGTTCACGATGATAAAGTAACCATATTTTTAGACGGATCATTAATTAATAGGAAGCTTTCTTTGAAGATCGTCGTGATTATAATTTTCTAGTACTTCTGCGTGGACCTCATCGGTATTCTTCGGCAATTTTATCAACACATTATCACTATTCCCACATAATTTGAGGTTAGCGTGTTGACGTCATTCTCTCTGAATGGTAAATGGAATATTTTACTCTGGAGTTTACATAATGTATTCTACAACTTTTATCTTCAACTTATTTCTCATCCGTTTTTTGTTCATTGTACCTTTATCGTAAGTGTGCATTAGGAGAGAAAATTATTGTATATTCTCGTGAAATTGTTAGGTTGGACATACACATACTACTCACACATTAACGTTTCAAAACGCAATTTGACAAACACTAATTACATATTTATTTAAAGTTATGATTCATATGAATGGGCTTTATATGTTGACTCAATATTTTCTTCGATATTATGTATCGCACTAAGGTTTGTCAGAATAGAAGACCATATTCCTTTTTGGGTCTTATCTTCCTTCTCGAACTGAGTACCCTGGCGTGTGCCACTCTTTTGGTCGATTGGTTTTCAGAATTCTGACTGACAAACAAAGCAGAGACCGGTCGGCCATCTCTACCTGAAGTTTTAGGCACACAAAGTGTTTGAATATAGGCTACAGTGAATAAGCTTTGTTCCTATATAATAATATTTAAAAAAAAAAGGGTTTTGCCTGTGTGTGTTTGTTTGTGTGCGATACCCAGCCAAATCTACGGCACTCAGAGATTTGAAATTTTTAACATAGGTGGACGAAAGATAGTCCAAATACACCCTGAAGCCGGATTTTTAAATTTATAATTAGCTTCTTAGCCTATTTTTAACAAACATTTGAAGAATCACGGGCAACTACATGTGGAATTGCTAATTTCTAATATACGCTACTTAGAAAACTGCTTTATTTTTCCAGTAAATTGAGACAGTTTTAAATCTGCGTTTAGTGAAAGCATAATTATTTTATGCCTATTGCTTATTGTTATGTTGTTTAGAAAAAATGTGACTAATTATATAATATAATGACTATCTAGATTTTAAAACTCAATTGGGAAGTTATTCATGCATGTTCTACCTCTAGGCTGTAAATTAATCAAAATATGATAAATATTAGTCCTCCAACGGGAACTAAACAATTAGCTTAGTAAGAGGACGCGCTAAGTATTCGGCTCAATTATCTAGAGCAGCGGTTCGCAAACCGTGGTACGTACACTTATTCCAGCTAGTACGCCACGAGAAGCCAAACAAAACAAGCAAATTCAAGTTGTAAAAAGATAATGTCTCATCAAAGACCATAAATATATTATGACCAAGTCAAACCAAAGGAAAATAGATTCAAACAGTTGTTGGAGGGGTAAATATAAGTGTTTTATTATATTTTTTTCATACCTGTGCCCTATTATTCGTATTGATTGAGTAGAAATGTTAAATAATGATAAATAAAAACTGTTAATCTATAAATAGTGTTGTGTCATTATATTCCTGGGTGCCATTCAAAGGTACCTAGATATTAAATATTCAGCACAATCTTGGGGGCGCTCCAAAATACGGAAATTGTTTGGATGGTGCGCCATTTAACATGTTCGGGAACCAACGATTCTAGAGTTTAGATAAATTCTTGAAAATAAAGGTATAGTCTCAATTCATATATTCAGCATTTTATAAAAGTACATAGTATATTCAGGAGCTAATCTCAAAACGGTGTGAGCCAAGCACGTAAGTATGGTTTAATTTTTTAATGTGGGAAGGTATTTGGCTGGAAAGAGATTTTCTTTAGGAGGTAGCTGCCCTCCAGCCCCTTAACTAACAATGGGATAAAACATTTTTTTTTACATTATACACTTTTCAGACTGATTTAAAAGTTTTTATTGCAGCGTTGAACTTGGCCACAAAGAAGGAAAGAACAGGGCCACAGCTGCTAGGTTAAATGTGTTGTACTCCTTTTCGAGACTTTGCTCCTTCAACGTTGGGATCACTAGGTGCTATCACCAGTGACTACAGTGCAATCAAGTGAGCATTTTTAAACGAATTACTTTAAACCCAAATGTACTAAAAGACAGTTACAAAAAATGAGCTCTTTTAGTTATCCTGTCGGCTGGCGGTCACCGAGAAAGCTTCATGTATCGCCCTCCCCCGTCTATACACATTCCCCCACTCATCCCAAGTAACATAATCGTTCCACACAAATAAGGGCCAGTTTCATAGTCAAATTTAGTACGCCTCAAGTGCGGCGCTACACTAAGTACATGACGACACCTACCTAAACCAGAATGGAATGGGACAGTTTCCTATGCGAGAACGGCCCATTCCATTCGAGTTTAGGTAGGTGTCGTCTTGAACTTAGTGTAGCGCCGCACTTAAGGCGTACTAAATTTGACTATGAAACTGGCCCTAAGTTTACTCTGACTACACATTACAAAGAAAACTTGAAACACAATGGATTTTTTTAAGGAGCACTGAGGAGAATTGCAGACGTCTGGAAATACCAATTTATTGAAGAAGTAGTTAGATATTTTTAAATATTGTTTTCACCAAAATGAGGGTGAAAGTTCTGACCAGTTAAATAGTTTAAATTTTAAAAATAATTTTCTTTTAAATGTGAGATATCTTATATAGAACCGTAAAATCAACCCCACAAATTGTGACCCTAACAAAACATGACTATTTGATAGAGGAAGGCTAGATACCATACCGCGAGGCCACTAATGCAGGTCTATAATAGCTATTTGATGCTATGTATTTAAACTCATTCATGTATACTAACTTGAATTAATTTAAAAACTGTTATTTTCCCGGTGAAAATTAAAATTCCTACACTCAAGTAAATAAAGTTAAAACAAAAATATAGTTTTAAATATTTCTAAGGGTTTCTGTTATTTAAAATTACGTAGTAAACACTAATGTTAAACTATTGTATTTTGTGTGCGTACATGGGTGCAGGCCGGATAGTAATATAAATACATTGCAGACAAACGGGCCGGTCAGCTATGTTTGTTTGTGAATCCTGCCTTATCATTCGACCTTGAAAGGGGGTTCTGTCTGTTAATAAAAGTTAAATCAGTTTGAAAGTTTAGTTAATCATATAGTATGGTTTATTGAAGCAATTATTCAACATATTATTTACCCTACACTCCATATATCTTAAAAGCTAGCAATCTTTCTTTTATGAATTACTAGAAATCTCGCACGACGTTGCCCGTGACTCACTGTGGTATAAAAATTATATAAGCACCCCTCCCACCCCCCCACCCCTCCATGGTGCCAGTATCTCTGAAATTTAATTATAAAACAGAAAATATTTTCTTCAAAAATGTATTTAAAATAGCCTAATTAAAAAATTAATTGAAAATTTAAAACTCCTGCTTTAAGGTGAATTCAGACTCCCTTCCATCCACCTATGTTAAAAATTTCAGATCTCTGCGTGCCGTCGATTTGGCTGGTCGTCGCACACAAATAAACAAACACTTCCTTTTATTATTAAAGAGAGATCCGCCTTGGTGGCGTAGTTGGCTAACGCGCTAGTCGCGTTGAGCTCTACTGCTGAGGACGGGGAGATCGAGGTTCGAATCTCGGTCGGGTGAAATAGGTTTTTTTCCCTAAATTGTTTTCCACTCTTCCTCCACGCAAATGCTGGTTCACTTCCTCTAATTCAACCTTCCCAATTCCCAAAGTACTTAAAGCGTATAACCCGAATGGGTAGTAAGACGCGGTGCTAAATAATAATAATAATACTAATAATATTATTATAGACTATGATGTAACATTGTGGCCTATAAAATATGGCTATAGGCTAGTCTAGTCCATTAAAGTATTGATGTCACCTTTCAGTGAAAACCGATTGTAGGCTACATAAATATTATTTTGATAAGTGAAATACAAAATAGATAGGTATCTCAAAATGCTTTCCTATTTAGTATTTAACATATTTTGTTATTAAATTAATGGTACTTTAAATAGGAACTATTGAGTATGAAATTACACATACGATTTTAACGTTATTTTATCATCACAAATTAAGGTTAGATAATTATTTGTTTTACCGTTCGATCAATTAAATATGTTGCTGACTATCCTGCATACAAGATAGAATGGAAATTTCACTGTAAGCTCTGCATGAATACATTAACAAAGTGCGATGCCAACATGGAGTCTTGTTATTACTAACACCGCGTCTTAATACGCGTTTGGGTTATACGCACTTACGCTAATGTGTAATGGTAGGGTAATTGTGAAATGAAATGGAGGAACTACAGTTTAACGTGGGATCTGAACCACGGTGGAGGCCTGGCATTCCCCACATTCACAAGTCGTGATTAATACACGTCTTGTCCGCGGTGAAGGAAGGGTTTGGCAATCAGATAAATCTGTGCTGGGACCGAGGATTGAACCCCGGATCCCCAGCACAGAAGTCTGACACGTTACTCCTAAACCACTAGGTTAACCAACATGGCGTCTTGACATGATTATCTAATTTTTCATAGAGTATATTTCAATAAAAGGCATGATAACTTAGGGAATATCAAATCTCCTACAGATATGTTCACACACATTTCCTAGAAACATTTATTGAGCAATTTTCTTATGTGAAACACAAATAAGATTTTATACATATAATTTTAGGAAAGGCATTGAATAAAATAAGGAAAATATATCTTCATTGGCTTAAGCAATGCAAAAGGCACAAGCTATTTTGCACAAAGCTAACTCTTTAAAGTTAGAATCCATAATCACTTCCTGTGGACTGTAAAGGAGAATATTTAATGTTTAGGAAAACCAACCCAGAAAATATGGAATGTATTACACTAATAATCTCATCTTGTTAAGTGAACTTTGGAAAGTTGAGTATTTGTGACTTTAAGCTGAATTTGATCCCAATTAAATATAAAAATTAACTGTGTTTTAACATATTTCTATGAATTTAGACTCTTGTCTCAAAAGTAATATTTGTAGCATGTTCCATTTTGAAACGTTGAAATAATGTACGGATTTATAAGTAGTTTTAATGTTAAATAGTTGTGATTGTTTTACAAAAAAAAGCTTTAGGTTAACAACTTTGGCTTTTAAATAATAGGTTTTGATAAGAGGTATGTTTCAATAAAACACTTAACTTGTTAAAGTGTGTAAAAGATCAAATATGTACCGGTATCTAACTAAACACCTCATAAGACTGTATTGCTGTAGTTGATAGGTTAAAAATAAATACAATATTAACATAATGGGACATTATGACTGTATACATTCAAAAGTTTACATAATTTGTCAATGTTATATTTTACTACTTTTTGTTTCTTAAATTGCGATTATTTTACTCCAGTGTAATCGAGCCTTTAGTTGAAAGTAGTTTTTAGAATTTCTAGAAATTTGCTTGCGCCATTGAAGCGTATAAGAATATGATTTGTGTTCATCTTTACTTAAATAGACAATTTTTACTTTCTCTCGACACTTTGAAGAGAAAACAACTCTTCTCGTAAAAAAAAAAGTCCAAATTTTGACAAATGTCAACCCCCCCCGGAACCAAAAAGTTTTTTTTTGTGTGATGCCATCTGCCTGTATGTCTATATCTAGGCCTAGAGCAGACACTATTTTACCGATCAGGCTAAAACTTAGTATATATGGTTTATACAAGGTTCCCCAGAGGAGTTTTTGGAGTTAGGTATCTTACCCTTAAATTGAGGGTAGTTTACTAAAGGTAAAAAAAAAGAGAAAACAAGCTATCTCGAAATCCACGGTAACGATTTTTATTAAATTTATATCTGGGCATTGTTTATCATTATAAACAAATGGCCGTTCTAATCATCCCACGAACATAATTTTAAGGGTAATTTACATAAGCAGATATTGTCAATTTTAATCATATCTTTGCAAGTATTTGAGACACGAAATAACTCATTATTGTAAGGTTTCAACAATAGGATTACATCCAACCGAGTCCTGGGTTCTACAGAGAAACTTCACCTCTCTCTTGGCTCGAGTAGGTGTGGTGGGGGCTTCCACCCCTATCTTGTAATAAACCTACATTTATGTAACTAATGATGGGTTTATAGCCGAGCAAATAGATTAACGTGATTAAAAATATTATATTTGTAAATTACACACAAAACTCAAGATGGTATGTTTTTGTTTTATTAAAAGTCTAACCATTTAAAAAAAAAACGTTTTTTGGGTTAATTTAAAAAATATATGCATAAAATAATAATTATATAATTCAATATCAATTTAGAAAAGTGTCCATTCAGTCATAATAAAAAAAATATCATTATTGGTTCATCTAGAACTTCGGTAGCAAATCAGAGATTAGAACTCTGTTGTCAGCAGTCCAGTCTTTTGCGAGATAGACACCTAAGACCATTCGTCCACCGAGGTGGGTTGGAAAATGGGCTAATTTTAAGCAACGTGTCATGTGAAATGAGATAATATTTAACGGTGAGAAAAATTGATCTGATCTTTTTTGAATGGTTTAAAGTATTTTTTTGAGACCAGCTTCGGTGACCGCATGGTCTAAAACGTCATTCTCACAATAGCCTATTCTGATGGTGAAAGAGAGAAATCGGGGTGTGAATCCCGGTTGGGTGTACTGAGGGTACATTTCCGTTCTCTGTTCATGAAATTCGTGTACACATCTTCTAAATTCAACCTACCTAATCCTTAACTCGTTAGCCTAATTAATAAGCCTATACATGCGTATAACTTTAACAGCCGTGGTATCGAAAAAAATTAAATGGATCACACAAACCATTTTTAAGATGTTTTTGCGAAACCATATTTGCGAGGTCCGTAGGAAATACTGAAGTGCGATGACTTTTCCTTCAAGTAGAGGACTCCCTTAGCTGCTTAATGTATGAGTCATTTTTAGAGTCTGCATCGACGATCACGTGGACTAAACGTCAAGATCGTCTAGTGTGGTCTGATGGTAACGTGTAGGTCGGGGTTTCTCACCTTACCTCCACACAAATTAGGTTATATTTACTCTCAATTATATTTTCCATATACCTTTTTCATTAGTGTTGGGTCAGATAGGTAGACCCAATATCATCTCTGGGTACAGTGCAGCTCTTATGGAGAAAAGTTTTATCTTTGCTCGCTCTCGGTTAGATAATGCCAGATTTCTTGGCTTTCAGTTATGTCTCAAGGTGGTGTTCTGGGATAAGAAGGATCGACTGGCAACATCATCGAACCAACGTTGCAAAATTTGTCCTACATTAAAAAGAACATCGACAAAAGAAAAACAAGAGTACGACAACGCGGTTTCTTATTAGTAACTATGTCGTTCCCTCAGATATGATAGCAAGTGTAGTAAAACGCTATGATTGGTTAGCAGACAATGGGATTGTATAAAATACACATCAAATCAACTCTAGTAATAATTTGTATAGCCCGTGAACGTTTATCAATGTAGACGAAAAGGCTATGCATTTTGCGTCAGTCACGTAAATCTGACATTGTAACAATTCTAGGATAATTGCTCATTCAATTCAAAGTAAGCAGTCAAGAAACAGGAGCAAATAAAATTTCAACTTTCTTGCTTAGTTTATTAAAAACAAAAAAACACATACTAAACCACCTCGGTGATCGAATGGTTTAAGGCGTTACTCTCGTGTTAGACTGGCCCGCTAAAGACGGAAAGATCGAGTTTCGAACCTCAGTCAGGTCTATGTAAGGTGGTCTTCTCAAAATTGTTCCCCACTCTCCTTCCATGAAAATGCAGGTAGAGTACTCCTAAACTTTTTCCTTACTCACCCTTATCCCACTAGAGTAATTATCGTGTATACGTATAACCTGAACAGGTAGTAAGACTTGGTTATAAAAAAAAATAGCCCCATACAAACGAAAGCTACTATTATATCTATCAACATAAAATGAACACACACCCTTCACTCTTTAATATACCTTCTCAGGTCTTCTCAAATTGGGTGGGATGTTTTAAGTATTCAAATTAATGATTCATTATTTTGAGATCATAAAACACTTTTCGTGCTTTAATGTTATGATAGGTAAGGATTAAAAATGCATTAATTTAGTGGAAATGTACTCTAAATTGCGTGAAGTAAGAGTGAAAAACCATTTGAGAAAAAACTGCTTCAGTTCATCCAACTGGTATTTCAACTCTGTCATACCTGTAATCACTAGTCCAGTATATTTCGAGAGTGACCATTCGATTATCGAAGTGGGTAGAATTAAAGTATATTACATAGAGAGATTTAAACATTTATTTTAAGAATAATTATTGGATATTTCAAGTCTCATAATAAAGAGGTTATCAGGGTCAACGTATACAACTAAGCATTAGGCATAACAGTAATATATATTTCATAATTTTAAAATACAGGAATAGTTAACATGTTCGTGGTTCAGTGGAGTAAAAGTCGATAATAACATGTTATGGTTTGTGGTTACTCATCATTTACCGTCGGGCATAGTATCTAACTAATGAACCTCCAGTTAGAGAACAGGATAGGATCTGTAAAAAAAATACCCACAGACTTTGTAAAAAGGATTTTTTTATTAAATGAAAATTACAGGGATTTTTTTCATTAAAGTTGTATGAGGTATGTAAAAGGTCGTTTATGTGGATTTTTGGAAAGTTTGCTTCGACCATGAAGACTGATAATAATCGATCTCTAAGTGGGTTGGAACTTTTATCCTCACCTAAGTTGTATTTCACTTTCTCCAAGCGAACGATGAGGCTTTTCCTTAAGTGTGCTACATGGTAAACAGACTTTTAGAAATATATAATTATTTTAGAAGTTGTTTAAAATTATTTAATATCGTTTTCAACCAAATTTAGGAGAAAATTATCAGCAGGTTTGTCACTTGTTAAAAAGTTTAAATTTGGAGTTTAAAGTTTAAAACAAATTCAACGACGCTTTATATGAAAATTTGCACTTCTAATATTTTATTTTTGAGTTTAAAGTTTAAAAAAAAATCAATTGCGTTTTACGTGAAAATTTGTACCTCTAAGATTAAAGCAACAATTGTTATAGACATATATCTAGTCACTACACATTTTTTAAAAGATGTTAATTAAACTTTATTCTTTTCAAACAGGTAATCTCTTTTCCCTACATTTTGGTGGACACAGTATTAAAGACTATCAAACCACTTAGTAAATAATTTTGGATTTATAAACATTTTCTAATAGAGTGCTTTTCTCTCCATACTTTGTAAATCGTCATTTTGAAGGATGTAGACTCCCCCTTAAATACGATGTCCTTTCAACCAATCAGAGCGAAGCAGATCCTTTACAACAACGCACGATTGTTAAAGAAGCTTGGTAAATCATTGAGCCATACTCAATATGGCGGTTTCATTCAAGAATTCACTATTCAGGTTACTGACAGTAGAGTCCAAATGTTTTCATTGTTCACACTACACAACATAATTAGGAGTCTTATGGAAGAATAAATACAACTAAACAAAGAGCGTTACATTATGTATACATGTTACAGTACACACCCTGTTTCAGGACCAACTAATTTAGAATAGGCCAAATTGGTGCATCAAGTGGCTTGTAGGATAAACCTATATAGCTAGATGATTTTAGGTAATACTAGTTTTCATCATTCTTAAACTATACGAGGAATTGAACTTCACTAGAAAATGTTGTTAGCTAACCTTACCTAACCTAACCGAACCTAACCTAACCTAGCCTAAACATGGTTTGGCCTAGTAAAATTGTGAGCCATAGTAGTTTATCCTCTGAGCTAGGCCAGTATTTCAGGATTAACTAATTTACATTAGGATAAATCGGTACATCCTGTGGCCCTTAAGGTATATCAATTCGGCTTAGTCTGTAATAGTTTGTCCTGGAATCGGGTTTGGATGGTTTATATATTATGTATATATTATATTATTCTTGGACAAAAAATAATACATATATATTATTCTTTAACATAAAAATAAAACAGGCATTTATAGCCATGATAAAAATAAATCAGATCTTCGGAATGGTAAAAATCTGTAATTTTACCTTTATTTAAGTTACAAGAACAGCTGCTTTGAGAGGACTAGCCTGAGGGCTTCTTGATTTGCGTTTAGAAGCTACTAGGCGGCATCCAGCCAGCGGCTTCCTTTCCACCCTGATAAACTGATTATTTTTTAAATATTCACGAAGAGATAAAGAGAAGCGAACCTTTCCTAATGGCATCATACATATTCACAAACACTTGAAGAAAACACTTTTTACTTATTTTTTTAAACAATAGAAATAATAAGGAAACCCTGCCTTTCTTAACCATCCCAAACACACACACACACAAAAAAGCACATTAGTCGAGAAATGCCTATGGGAATTCTTGTTTTACATCAAGAAAAAAGCCAAAATGTTTCCAGTGTAATTATAAAAAGCAGCAAAGAATTTAAAAAAAATAGGAAATCAAATCTTATTTATTATTACTTAAATGAATAATTTGTAAGAATTATATTCAGGATTTATCCAGAAAAAAAAGTCATCAATAAATTCTAGAATTTAATTTTAAAGATTACTTCGAAAATGTAAGCGTTATATCTTTATCCCAGCTGTTTTGAACAATAATTTAAATAAACCCGTACTACACATTGTTGTAAAATAGTGTTCCCTCAAACGAAATAAAACTACACTACAAAAACTAAAATCCATATATATATATATATATATATATATATACATAAATGTCTGATTTTTAGTTTTTTTAGTGTAGTTATATATATATATATATATATACACACATACATACAAGTATAAGTATTAGGGTTGTGCGGAATTCAGAGCTTCATAAAAAATTTAGGAAATTGTGTTTTTCCAAAACTTGGGAGGGAAAACATATTTCCCAGTATTTTTTTCTGGAAAAAATATAAACAATATACATTTATTAATGACACTCTCTCAATTTCATGTTTGTACTTATTTTCAATAAAAATGTTAATTTATTAAATTCAAACTAACCTTATCTTCCGTTAAGTAGATGGATACCCAAAACTCTACCATACAACACAATTGAGTGCCATAAAATAACAAAACATATAATAGAGGAACTATCTATCCCTGAATAAATTTAAGGCAGGAATATATATTTTTAGCGCAAAATAATTATAAAAATTGATTTTAAATAACAAATTATACCTTCACCACACTTATTTGCAAAAAGACAGGTCTATTACGTAGATGTAATTATTTGGAATGACACCCATTTGCTTTTTTTTTAATCATAGATAATAATAGGTGGATAAAATGGTATTTTTGTGAGTCCAAAAACACTTTTTTTTAGAGCTTTATTAACATAAATAAAATAAGTAACCAGGCACACCGACTCATTTGAGAAATATGTCTATTATTCTAATGGATAAGGCCGTGCTACACTTTTATTTATTTGGATTAGTTTGAATATTTTGGTATTTTACTGTGTAAATATTTAATAAAATTCATGCTATGAATTTTTTATTTGAAATATTTTTAGTCAATCCTAAAACATATTTTTATAATTTATTCATATAACAAATGCTTGATTAAAAATACTCAATTGTAATAGTTGGATTAGGACTAGGTTTTTTAATCTGCATTACATCAAAACCTTACTCGATACTTTTTATGCCAAATATTATTAAGTTTTTATTTGAAAAAAAAATACAATTTAAAGATAAATTACTATAAAAGTTCTGTGTGAGTAATTTTTTTACTTTAAAATCTTATTCAACATTACAGGCTTTTTAAATTTGTTGTTCGTACATATAAGTGCAAACAAATCAGAGTTTTTGAGTTTTTGTCTATTTTCCCAACTCTTCAAAAGTATTTTTGACATTTACCTCTACATCTAGTTAAATACAAACTTTCAATTATCACTATTTCTAGCCCAAAAGTTTCCCGAAGTAAAAAATGTTATCTCCGCACAGGACTAATTATATATACTTGTACGTACAACATTTATATTTTCTAAAATACTCGAATATATTTAAATTAATAATAGGTATGGATAGCTGCCACTCACCAATATTGTTTAAAAGTTGTTTTGAAAAATGACACTTAAATACATGTCCAATTTCCAAACTCAAATGTATGCTTTAAAATTTGACTGTTTATAATTGTATCTATTTATTTAAAGTTTATTTATGCTTCATTATATATTTATACATAGTATATATATTATTTATACATAGTATATATATAATTTATAAATATATATATATATATATATTTGTCCATACATTTATGTGTATATTTATAGCTATTTATTGGTAGGTTATTTATGTTGTGACATATATTTTATGTTACACTATTGACTAGGAATAATGGCATTCTCTATAGGCAAAAACTATGTCTACAACTAAAGCCACGTAAGCGCTGTGTCATGAGTCCCATCTTGGCCACCCCTATAGAATAAAAATTAAGTTTTAAGAATTTTGGGGGTATATACAACACTCAGATAATAAGTGTGCCAATTTTGAGTTTTATAACTTATCAAGAATTTGAGTAAAACTCTTAACAGAAACCACATAGATTGTATTATATATATATATTATTTATATTATTTAACATTAGGAACTCGAAAGTTTACTTACAAAATTATGCCACTTATCCTTATCTTGAGCTAGTTCTATCCAGTGCAACTCATTAAAACCTATATCTCTAAGGTCAATTTTAATGTTTTGCTCCCATCTGCGTCGAGGTATTTCCAATGGTTTCTTTCCATTGAATTTGCCAGTAAATACCCTGAATACGGTTATAGAATCTCACAATAGCACTGGATGTCCTGCCCACCATAATATATGAGATTTGTTTATCCTAACAATGTCTTATTATGATTACAGGCTATGTCATTCATCATTATGTAACATTCTAGAATCTGTAGTAGCCTAATTCCATGTTGAACCAAATATCTTGGTAAGAAACTTGTTTTCGAACACCCTAGATAAGTTTTTGTCATATAAGGTAATGGACGACGTCTCACACCCATAAAAAAACAACCGTTAAAATTATTGTTATGTATTCATTGATAGCAGGTGAGATGTCAACAACTTACTGAGTAGTATTATGTATTTCCTGACTGTATTCTTTTCCTTAATTATGTACAATAATACTTATATAATTGTGTGGCATAATGGATCTTAAAGACAATTCCAATAAATCCCATGAACAATTAGTTAAAGAATAATCAACAATTTAAATAAATACTAAGACACTACTGAATTTGTCCTTAGAGCAAACTTGAATATATCTTGCTAATGAAAAGATGCTGTATAATAAGGACACAAAAGATAGGACCCGATAAAAATGTAAATTAAATAGCCTCTTACTTCCGCCTTGACTTAACAGATTTTATAATTTGGTAAGGCTTGCGGGATGCAAATTTTCACAAGCAGCTTAACTAAATGGATTTCGTCATACCTTCGCGATGGAAATGGAAATAAAATTATTTCTTAACACGCTGATAACGTTTTAAATTTAAAAAAAGAGAAAAAATAATTGCATAATCTTATATACTGTATTATATTATATATAGGCTTTATATATGTATTATACTAAGATTTGTGACATTAACAAAATTAGTCATCAGTAAACTAACTTTAAATGATTTTAATTAGGGTAAAAAATATACTTTCTTACTAATAATGTATAACACCCTCAGATACTCATTTTAAACTAAAACAATTTTTGAAAAAATGTTAATTTTCAAAAATCATTAATTAATAAATTACCCTTAAATTAATAGCTAGTGAATTAAAAAAAGAGTCTAGGTGTATTATCAAATAGAGTATAAATATTAATTTTGATACAAATTCATCAAACCGTTTCGGCTGTAGTTACAAGGACAGACAAACAGACAGCCATATATGACAGACAAATAGAAGGACAAAGAAATAGAATAACAGAGACAGATTGAAGGATATACAGAATGAAGGACAAGGACAGATAGAAGGGCAAGGACAGATAGAAGGACAAGTACAGATAAAAGGACAGAGATGGATTTAAGGACAGACACATAGAAGGACAAATAGATAGTAGAACAAATACAGACATGACAGAAATATATAGTAGGACAGACTTGTATAGAAGGATAAAAATAGTATTAGCGAGCCCCATTTTTTTTTATTCTGGTAATATATAACGTCGTGATCATCATAATATTGACATTTAAAATTTTCACGATCGCAATACTTTCTCTTTAAGCTAAAGTAAAACTATTAAGAATAAACACAACTGTAGGAAAACTCAAATAGAACCAAAGTATGGTTTTAAATGCACAACTTTAAAAAGTTGATTAATTATTTAGTTAACAATGCCTTGGTTACGCGGACTAAACGCCAAGCCCACATCTTCTGATTCGAATCCAGGCCATGGTGTACTGAGCGTGTTTTCCTAAATGATTTCCCACCTTATCCCTCTTGCAAATGTGAATATATTTCCTCTTTTTATCGTTCAAGAAAATTCATCGACATCCGGCTGGGTTTGAACCCAAGAGGTGAGCACATTACCTCAATACCACCGAGGTCTACGACACCTTTTTAAACCCACTGCTTCACATAAAAATCTAAAAGCGTCAGGAATCGAGCCCGGGACCTCCGGAGCTCCGAATACTAGACCACAAAGACAGTCCCATTTTATTGACTTCGTCATTTATCAAATTAATGTCTTGTCTCACCAATTACGATATATTTAACAGATTGATTTACTAAGGGATATTTGTTGTGGATCAGTTGGTAATTTATCTAGTTTTCACCTCCATTTATTTCGATTCGTTAACCGTTCCCATGAAATAATTAGTACCTCACAGTAAATTGCTTGTCACACTTGCCCTGTGAATATTCATGTGGTGTAAACGTTGTCACTCTTTGTTCGCTTTCACTTCTGTCAATACACACGGAGCGAAAGAACGACAAAATAATTTGGATAGAACCAATTTGTTTGAGATGAGGTGGACAGTCAAATGGAATCACGTTTTAAATAATTGTTTATATTGGTTCATAAATTGGGTAGGATTAAACGCTAGCGTTTGGGCAATTATTTTAAGATTAAATAAATGGTACGATGCACCGCAAAGACTTTTTCTTTTATGTGTAAAATATATAATTTATTGAAAATTCGTATGATTTGTGAACCGAAATATATCTAGGACAGACATAACATCCAGCCCCCGGCCGTTGATTCATTACTGTGAAAGGGTGAACCCACATTTCATCAAAGATAAATATTTCAGCCATGACGGGAATCCAACCCGCGACCTTAACTCAGTTGACAGACACACTATCGACTGAGCTAAGGTGTTGGACCTGAAATGTAATAATATACATTGTTGCAGAAACACTCCACCAAATATCATAAATATGAACTAATATATATTGTTTCCAAAACATTGAGAAAATAGTAACATCTCCTACCAAAGAGCATAATTATCACTTTCATATTTATTATTATTATTATTATTATTATTATTATTATTATTA
>CABFOV010006076.1:11467-25421 GCA_902141375.1 Timema poppense | reverse complement strand
AATACATGGAAATATATTTTTATACTTTGAAAAAAAAAAAAAAAAGTTGCAATTACTACTGTGTTTATAGAAAGTTCAAAAATCTTGGATATTTTTATTTTCTTCATTTTACTCCCAATCCGACACCTTAGTTCAGTCGGTATGGTGTCTGTCTGCTGAGCTCAAGGTCCCAAATTCGATTCCCGGCATGGTCGAAAAGTGGTTTTATCCCGTCACAGTGATGAATTAACGGGCCTGGGGACTGGCTGTTGTGCCTGTCCTAGTAAGCCGCTGGTGGAAAATATATGACTTGAATAAAAAAGCGACCCGGGCCACAGGTTGGAAACAGTAATCGTTGTAACTTCCAATATGATCTTTATTTAGTATTTTTACCACTGGATGTAAGAATTGTTTGTCGAGCGAGTTAAGATTTAAAATCAATGTTTTATTTTACCACAGAAATAATGGCAGAATGATGTTACACTTTTTCAAGTATAGTTGGTTTGAATTTGTATCATCTGTGAAAAATCTATTTAGAGTAAGAGTTAAAAGAAAACAGCTAAATATTAACACGAATTCATTATAATGTTGAATGAAAGTCTTATTTATAATATTATTAAAATTATTTAAGAAGCATGTAGCTATATATTTCTTTTGTGTTTTTAATGTCTCTTCATAGAAAAATGAATATTTTTGAAAATACAAAACAATGTGTAACTGTGAAGTGTAAAAGTGTAAGAAGAAATGAAAGAAGTTTGTTTTTATATCCAGGCCTAACCTAACTATCCTTTCAGAATGGCTTCCTTCACTATCAATTACTTTCCACTGTTGCAGTGTGTTCTCACCATCTTATGCATTTCCGAGCCATTAGGCAATAATTAATCTTATAAAAATCAATAACATAACCTTTTTTTCCCTTTTCTAATGAAATTTGGCTCAATATGGGTTCAACAAATTATTAATTTAGACCATAAATATTTTACTCTTGACCTTTTAAGGTGCTCAAATAGTAGAGTATAAATTCATAAACGTCAGAAACCAAATGTAGCAGGTCTATAACATTACTTTGTGAAGCTGTCCATTAGTAGGAGAACAAACAGGGTAGGAGGAAAATACAATTTGTAGAGTGCAAACCCCCCCCACCCTAGTAAATGAGATCTGATTCACAAAGATCCATTCTACGCCTCTATACCAGTTACCTTTCATTCAAGTCTTTAATGATCAACCAAAACATGAGTACCATACCCTGCATTCATCACCAGAACATTTGGGTAATCAAATCTTGCAAGTTACAGTTGGCAGGACATGAAGCACCAATGGAATAATCTAAAACCATGTTCAGGTGAACCCAGTGGGAAGACCTAGACGCAGATGGGAGGATAACATTAGAATGGACCTGAATTGGATAGGGTGTAATGAGGTGGACTGGATAGAACTAGCTCAAGATAGGGATAGGTGGTGAGAACGAACTCTAACATTCCTAGTGCCGTAGAGTGAGTAAGAATATGGACTGTTTAACTCTCAACTTGTTTAGTGTTGCAAATGAAAACACTAATTGGAACTTCTAACAGAAACAACAAGACTTTGTAAAGAAAATCCAATGTGTAGATTTGATTTCATTAACACACATATATAACGCTTCAACAAATGTTTTCAACACTTAAGAAACACACAATTTATTTGGGGTCTGTTGAGAGTAAGAAAGTTTGGCAACAATTTCCATCAACTATATACAATAACGACAATTTTGTTTTTAAAACTAGTAACAGAATAGATAGGATCTAATAATTATATGATCAAAACTTTTAAACGCTTGTAATTTATCAACAGGCAAAAAGAATAAAGATAACAATTTGCCCAAATCAAATTTAGCTTCATTTAGGGACTTTAAAATAGTGACTTAATTTTTGAAAATGGGGCTATATCTCAATCAAAACAAATGAAGGTAGAAATGTTCAGATTAAAGTAAACAAATTATATATAAATTTTAATAAAGGAGGGAAAGGTTCTATCAACTATTTAACTTTATACATATAACTACATATTTTGATCTTCCTACGCCACAAAAAAGCATTCGCCGCCGCTTGAAGCCTTTGTGCTTTCAAAAGCCGTACAGAACCGGATATTTTATTATGACGCGTCGTCGCTGGACAAATTACACTAACACAAAGAAGAAAGAAAAAACTTAACAATTAAAATAAAACTAATATTTTCAAATTAAATGTAGGTTTTTCAAATACATTAAACACCACAAATCGAATTATTCTTTACTGTCCTTACAGTTCTTTGTTCTTGCTAGTGTGGTATTTAATAAGTTTATGTTAAAATAATTCACCATACAAATATAAGAATGAAAGGAGGATATTAAGGCAACCCTTCAGAGTTAACAGAAAGAAATGCTCTTTCACAATACCACTATAGAATAATTTTGGAAGTGAGAGATTTAAAAAAAAAACCCGCATTCATTATTTCGTCCATACTTTGAGTGAGTGATTGTTATTTACTAGAAAAATCCCAAACACAGCATTTAAATTTTGTAATAAAAAAAAACACGAGCATTATTCTCTGTCAAACCAAACAACAAAGTGCTATAAATTATTTTGAAACTTTAAAGAACAAATATAACGCAACCACCACCAATTCTTAAGAAATAAAAATTTTGGTTCCAAGCTATTGGTAGCTTTAAAGAATCTTGGGGGGGAAAAAAAGTTTACACATTTTAAAATCAATTTAACACCAGACGTTGCGTAATATAACCAAATAATAAAATACACATTGTTAGCACACTTTGCCTTGAAACGTTGAATAGACAGAACACGCCGACATAACCAGGCTTGTGATGAGGTTTCAAGATTGAAGCACAACAATCTTTGGCTGCTTTCAAGATGTTGGTGTTGCGCATGCTGATATGTTCTTGTTGACGTAGGAACACACGTCGTCAGACGGTATGAAAGAGTTTCTTCTATCAGTACAGAGAAACTAAAAATCTCGCACCTTTATCTCACTTAAAAAAAAAAAGTTTCAAAAGTAAACTTTTATCAAAGGAATGAATAGTTTCACAGTTAACCACCATGAGCTATCTTCTCGAAGTTGTTGAAGAGAGTGCAAAGGTAAATAATAAGTTTGAAGTTAAACAACAACTTCATGGCGCGAGACCGTATGTGAGCTATACCAACCGGGCGGCCACTAATGTTAGCAATGATTATGCCAACATTTGCAGATAGAGGGTGTCATGCGGTCAGCACAATGCATTCTCTATTCTATCGCACCCGACGGAATTCAAACGTCATGGCCGTGGCCGGTTTTAGCATGTTATTGCGGAGCTAATTTTTCTGACATCATTCTAATGATAACATAAGGTTCGATAAAATAAGAAGTTAGGTTTTAAAACTGTGTCATACGAAGCCTTGTCAACAATTTTTTTAGGCACGTCATGTAAACTCCGTTAACAGTCTTACTTTGACGGATTATATTACGTGCACCAAAGTGGAGCCTGTCAACGTACCTTTCGAGGTAAGTGGACTGTATCTGTGACCACCCTGATGTAGCTTACAGTTAACACCCTACAATCCCTCTAAAATGTCTGCCAGACTATAAACAAACGAGCCTCCCAGAAAAAAAAGAGAGGTTGCTTTCTTCCAGACCAGGACTTGAGTTCATAATTATCTGATTCGGTAAAAAGTCTCAACGAAAGCACTTTACCAAAATAAGATGGTAAGATCCGTCCATTATTCCATTATGACGACTCTACGCAACGTTTACCACCCAGCTCGGCTCTCTCGGGTTTACAACTATTCATTCCGTAGATAATGAGCATTGCTACCACTTCACACGGCAGTACAAGGAAAAGAGGAAGCACTTGAACATTGCTTGTCCGCAAAGTGACGACGACAGCCCATTATTGCGGAACAGCCTCCACGTAATTGGCGGGGTACAGCCCCACTCTACCGTCCTTGCGTCCTTTGCACCAGCCTTGCTCGTCTTCGTCCTCCAACTTCTCAAACACCTCACCTGCACAAGACGAGAACACATTTGGAAACATTTCCTTGACTTGGCAACTTCAAAATAATGTTACAGCGACGTGCGACTTCTCGAAATTTTATAGCAAATGGAGTCCCTCAATATTTAATTTTGTCTAACTAAAAATAAAAGTGTAAAACTGTATAACATTCTTTTATGTATCTGAGTTCGTGCAATAATAACTTTTTCCACAAAAATAAAATTCAACATTACTCTATATTGCTCAAACTTGAATAAAAAAACTCTAGTTTTCATCAAAACTCGACTAGCAATAAAAAAAAATACCTACTATTACTAGCCCACCTCTACAACTTTATGATTGGCATAACTAACAATTTCAACGGTATTTATTTATTTAGAATATTTATTTTATGATTCATACTTTTTTAATTAAAATATTTTCTATGTCTGAGCAAGTGACTAAAATATCATCCAAGATAAAGACCATATTGTCAACTTAATTTATATTAATAAAATGAAGAGTTTGCGAAACTGTTATGAGCATTGCGAGATACATACCGTCCAGAGAGAGATGACATTTTAAAATTAGTAGATGCTATACACCTCAAAGCTGGGAATTTTAAAATTTTAACTACTTTTTCTAGCATCACGTCTTAACACCCGTTTGGGTTATACGCATATGTACTGATTACACTAATGTGTTAGGTTGAATTTAGTGGAGGGATTAGGAAGGCTGAATTTAAAGGAAGTGTACCTGTATTTGCTTGGAGGTGAAGTGGAAAATCATTGAGGGGAAAACCAGCCTCAGTATACCAGACCGGGATCAAACCCCAAACCTTTTTGTCATCGAAAGTTCAATCTATTGAGGAAGTAGTAGTGCCTCGCACCGTGCGGCAACCGAGGACTCAATGGAACTAATATTAACTTCAACATACTCGCTTAACTAAAAATAAACATTTCTCCCGGACAGCACCGGGTACTTCGGCTGGTTAAGAATGTTTTAAACAAAACCTGCATGTTACTCACAAGCAGAGTGAATTTGTCTTCGATGTGAAATAGAAAAAAAAGAGAAAAACCGCTCCTTATTTAAGGTGGAGTGGAAGGATACGTTAGCTGTGACCAGTAATTATAGTCTTTATAGCAAAACACTCTTTTGATCAAATAAAATAATATATTGCTCCAATTGACACGTCTAGTTTAACTTTACACACACATAATGATATCAACATTTCTTGAATATCTGTCACAAGCATTACAGAATTGTATGATAAAACTTTTTAAACAAAAAGAAAAATTCCTGGTCGAATTCCACCGAGCTCATGACAGGTATTCAACAACTGTTGACATCACCATGTTTCTGTTGAAGCAAGGTTTTATTTATTTTGACAGTAATTTTCTTTTAGAGATGATACATTCAGATTGTCGAATCTTCGGGTATTAGAGATTATTAAAAATCTCAAAAAGTATTTCGAATATAATTATGAAGTCTTAGACTTGATATAACAATTTTAAGAAATTTGCTAAAAGGAACTATACAGACAGGTGTAGTTGGGAGGGTAATGAAATCACACAAAAAAGTCAGATTTGTATCAATATAATTAATTTATCTACTTGTTTGTTGTTAATGAGGTAAGAGACGTGACAAACAAAATATCAACTGAGATTTAAACACACTTTTTGAAATTCAACTTTAAATATTTTCACTTTGACTGAAATTGTACATTTTTAAGAATTCGAGGATTTGAATTAGGATTCAAACCATCTTAAATGAAGGTTTGACTTTTCAATTAAAAAATTAAAATTATCAAAATCTTCTTTACGGACTACTGTTTAGTTTGTCTTTACATTGATAACTAAACAGACGAAGAATGTACAGGGATGATATTGTTTTCAAACAAACTGTACCGTACAGTGCACATAATAACTAAACATGACTGCACTCTATAGCAATGAGACGAGGTTCTGACCTTGCTTGAAGCTGAGCTCGTCGCTCTCTGCGCCCTCGTAGTCGTACAGAGCTTTGACAGGGACTCCTGGCTCTCCGGTGTCCACGAGCGCATCCCCCCCGTCCTCATCCCACTCTTCCTCCTCAAACGGATTCGCTTCCGACCTTGTTCCGTTCCTAAAACGAATCAATCTTATCACAATTTTTAATATCTAGGTTCTTAGCTTTCAAACCCTAGTTCTGTTTAAAAATGAGGTGGATCAATGGCTTGACAATTTTATAATAAAGGAAATTGATAGAATTAAATAAAAAGGGAAAATAAATTAATAAGAGTAAATTTGATGAAGAAAGCCCACCAAGGGAAAGAGGAAAAATGTGGTAGAAATCCAATGCACAAAGGTGACATCTTCTTCCTTCCTTCTGTCTTCTATAGTAGAAGTAGTCACACATACATTTTAACACAAATAGGATAATATTCCGGCATTGTTGCCTTTATCAAACACAAAGAGGAAGAGAGTACAAATAACACAAACAATAGATTACTACTACCTTTTGATTTTAATTTTAAAGAAAAGAATGTTAGAAACACATTGTGTTAATTATTTATGGGGTGGGCTTTCTTCTTCAAATTTAGTCTTAGTAGTTTATTTTTCCTTTTTCTTTATATTTTTCCAGCAAAAAAAAATTGAATCAAGGTTAAAAACTTCTAAAATCAAAAAAATTGACAAAAAATTATTTCTAATACCTGGGAAAATTAAAAAATAATGATTTCAATAACATTTTTTGTAGACTGGTAAATCCTTGAAGAGTATACTTTTTACAGGCTCCACCACATGTCGTTTCTAACACAATCAATACGACTGTTGCAAAATTTACACATTAAGATTGTAATATTTTTATTAAAAACCTAGTCTTCATTTGCAAATTATCTTTATTTATCGAAGATGTTCACTATTTCAGGCATTTAAAAAAATATAATTTACAATCAAATCATAAAAGAGAGTCAAATCATTTCTTATCGCCATAAAAACCATAGATAGAATGAAATCACAAAGGAAGAAATTACAGGTCTCGGAAATATCACAAACAACCAGAAATAAATATAGTAAAAGAACCAGAAATATTAATTCAATACAGTGATTTTTTTTTTCATCTGAAAGGAACCAATCTTATGAACTATTGAATAAAGTAGTTGTTGATTACTTTCAGATTATCAAAGTAAATACAAAATAAATATTTTAACATCAGATTAGAGACTGCATACAGTAAAACATATCGGTTTTAAGACACATTTTCGAGATAAATAAAAGGGGGAGTCATCGATGGTAAAAGATATCTAGATTTGACAGTCATTGCAAGTTCGCCCGGAAAATAAGAATTGAGCTTTAAAATAAGGCTATTATTAGTAATTAACGAAAAAACTTCGGATTTCACGTATAAATACTGTTATCGGTTTATTTCATGAACTTAAAAATATGTAATAAGATAGCCCAAGCCCCTCACGTGATGGTGGACGTCCTGTTGCCCGCCTCCGTCTTCTCCTTGCCCTTGTCGGAGTTGAGCTGCTCCGTCTTGGTGTCTGCTGTGATGTCAGTCGGGATGACCCGCGACGCTGCCTGCTTCCCCCGGGGCACCTTGCTGTTCACGGGCGGGAACTCCTGCGCGGTAAACAATCGTAGAACCATTTAGATAGGAAGAAAAACTTTTTGAAAGTTCCAAAATTTAATCAAATATTTTTCATCTACCTATGAGCCTAATTCATTATTTTAAAAATCTCAGTACAAAAAGTGTAAAAATTATGAACACAAGAGGAAATATGAATATGAAAGAATACAAACACAATATGGCCTTTACAGTGAAAAGATGAGGAAATGGCCGCCTCCGAAAGAAAATTGATCGCTACCAGTTAAGGGCATAAATTACGCTCGTCTCACTAGTTTTGATTTGGGTTATTTTTTTCAGAGCCCTTATTCTTTTATCTGCAGTTTCATTCAGGTAATAGACTCAAAATGTGTTCTATTGATCTTGCACAGGTCAAGGAATCCTTAAAGATATTAAAGATTCAATTATTTTTTTATTTCAAATTTTGAATTGTAATTTGTTTTATATAATCAAACAAATGCAGTTAAAGAATGTTATAATTAATGGATTGTAGCAAAAAATTTCAACATTCAGAACTAATCTTTTTATTCTATACTATTTCACAATTGCATTATAATTATACTGCCCTCCCGCCTTTGTTTTTCATTTTTCCCAAAATTCAGACTCATAAAATATTAGGTTTCAACCAAATATAATTTATAGTTTTAGCAAATATATTACAACTATAAAATATACATAATATATTTTTAGTGTGATAGAAAATACTCGAGGGGAAAAGATATTTAAAATGTAAATTTTGAAAATTATTATTGAGAAAAACTGGAATCATGACATATGAAGAGTACAAGGGAAAAAGGAGGTAAGTCAAATTTTAGCTCTAATTGAGTTAGTGCTGCCATCTGTTAGACAATCAATATAACTTTCTAGCTTTAGATTATGTTTAAAAGAGGTATCTGTCATATTTAAATTAATTAAAAAAAAATAATGTTGGTGTCTTTAAGAGGTTGAACATCTAAAAGTTATCCTATGTTTGTATTATCTAAAATTTCCTAAACGTGCAACTGGTTGAGTTACAAGCGAGCTAACTTGCAGAGAAAGGAATAAGAGACCTTTAAAAAAATATGGCGAAGACTTTTGAATTAAAGATAATATGCTACATATGAAACTACTGATTGTAGAGCAAAAAACACAACAGTTTAAGGAGTAGGGGAGAGGGTAGAAAGAAAAATGGAGCATATTAAACTCCAGTTAGTGTTGCAAGAGATTATGTTCTCGTAGACCATCTTTCCTTCTACAAATCTCCAACGTATGCAATAAGTTTCAATCAAATACTTCAACTAAACTAGACCGGTATGTTTTTCTAAAGTATCCATACTCAAAACTAATCTAATATTAAATATTTTCTTTTTTAAAGACATATAAATAGAGATATAGAGGTAGGAAATTAGGACAAAAATCTGATTAAATGTAAAAATAAATTAAATTAAATTAAACAGGCCTTTGAAGCAAATTTAAGGTAGTAACTTAAAAAAAATTATTTCAAGTCTTAAATTTAATATCCGGTAATATATCTCTATAAGAAAAACTTCTTTCCGCTTTATGAAGTAATTGTATTATATTTGGAAGAAGGTACAGGAAAGGTGGATGAAACATATAAAAGGGACGTTCCTTTTATATGTTTCTATCCACCTTTCCTATACCTTCTTCCAAATTATAATACAATATCCGAGAATAATATTTCCAATTTGTGTTTTAAATTGTATAAAATAAAGTGCATTAAGCATGTTATAATAAACATGTCATAGTATAGTATAAATATGATAAACTTGTGATATTAAAATATTTAAGTGTTTGTATTATTATTAGCACCGCGTCTTACTACCCGTTCAGGTCATACGCACTTACACTAATGTGTTAATGGTAGGGTGATTGTGAGATGAAATGAAGGACCTACAGTTTAACGTGGGATCCGAACCACGGTGGAGGCCTGGCATTTTCCACATTCACAAGATGTGATTAATACACGTCTTGTCAGAGGTGAAAGAAGGGTTTGGTGATCAGATAAATCTGTGCCGGAACCGAGGATTGAATCCCGGCCGCCAGCACTGAAGTCTGACACCTTACCCCTAGACCACCAGGTCACCGAAATGTTTGTAAATGTGTTAAATTATTCTACTTAATGACAAATTGTAAACATAAATTAATAGTCAATAACTGCAAAAAGTTGCAAGAATACGCTTGGTTATTGGAAATTAAATACTTCTACTTTTTAAAAGGAATGCAAAACTGAATAACTGTGCAATGAATTGAGACAGAACGCTTCACAAGTATTATGGAACGTTATGAATTAGGATGTGTAGTTTGGTCTTGTTTGACCAACTTGTTTACATGTCGTAAATAACAAGTACAAACACGTGTTACAGTACACAAGTTGAAATCTTTGTTTGCAACCGGCTTACATAATCTCTCCAAGGACAGAGTACCACTAGAAAACATGCAAACTATAAGGGTCCCATCTGGATGTTACTAAAGCTTCCCTTGATACACACACAAATAAGGAAACTAATAACAACTAATAATCTAAATAATAAAAGATTAAAAAGGAAAAAATTCCAAAACTAAATAGCCATAGTTTGAATACTTTTTTGTAGGTTATGGAGAAATTAAGTTTTTATTTCCCGCTAACAAATAAACGGGACAAAAAGATACACTAATTAAACACTTAATTTATCATTCTATAACAACTTCCATTTTACAAGAATAAACGTTAAAAGACATGATTATTAATAATATAAATATCACAATGCATCAAAGGTCATAATGCGATGGCAAGCAAGTTAAATAAAATAGTTAAGATAAACACACATAGCTATAAATAAAACAATATATGCCAATTATTATTTTATTCATATTTCTCTAAATTTAAATCTTATAAGAAAAACTTTAAAAATAAAAAGCAATAAATAAAAAGAAAATTAAAGCCTTTAAGGAAAATCTTTTTTTTCTCACCTTTTTTGAGGTACGTTTTGTTATATTTAGAAGAAGGTAAAGGAAAGGTGGATGGACACATTAAAGGGAAAGAACACAATATGACTTTTACAGTAAAATGACAACAGTGCATACTTTACATTGCTATCTCTTGAAGAAAATCGATAGTTACCGCTCAATCCCTCGACCTAGGTTTCATCCTATCGGAATTAATCGTGAGGGAGTGTGAAACGCACATTATCTTAGTCCCTCATTTTTTTTGGTTCCCTTTGCATGTCCCTATCAATGCGTCCTATAATTCTTTACCAATTTCATTTTTCTTCCTTTTTTTGTGTTAATGGTTTCCGCTTTTAGGAAGTTGCGTTGCATGTCTCATACTCCCTCCTAATAAGTTCTCGATAGAATGAAACCTAGGTAATGCTCGATCTTCTTCAAAAGGTAGCCATTACCTTTATGTCCAGTGGCAGCAGTGTGAAGAGTGAACTGTGTTGTTCTTTTTGTTTTAAAAGCCATATTGTGTTAGTTTTCTTTTATATGTTTCAATACCTGTTTCGTAATAGAGGATTTTTTTTTAAATGTATCAATGTTAACAAGATAAATAAACCAAAACAAGGTTATTACATGCAAATTGTCCTCTCCGACTGGCCGCTGGTTGATGAGCATTATTCCCGGGATGGCTTCCTTCGACTTGCCCTTGGCAATGTCTCGGAACTCCTCCGTGTACTCCTGAACAAGAGAGCATGCAACTACTGGTACAGTGTCGCCAACATGACATGCCCACACAGACAACAGTGACAGCACAAGCAAAGGCGAGATACGAAGCAGGACCTTGTTGGACGTCGACAGGGCAAGGCAAGCAAAACACACATTACTTGGTGATAACATCAATTAAACACGCATTTTATTTTCATTTGAATGGAACGTTTTACTAAACTAACTTATATAGAATTGCTATAGTTATACAAACACCATTTTGTTTTTTTTATAAAGTTTCTAGTTTTACAATAAATTACTTATGGACAAATAATATGTCATATAAAAATAACCATTCTTAGAAATGATATGGTTATTGTAAACAAATGGTCCAATTAATCTTTTAGGCATTCGTCTAAAGATTATGCTTTTTTTTATTTTTTCATTTCAATTTTGGCCTGGAAGAAAATGGTCCCTCTCTCCTCCCCTCCCCTATTTAACTGGAACATCGGTACTTGATTTCAAAAGGGCTTCTATTCTTAGAATAAACAAAGAAAATCCAAAAGGGTATCAGTTCATTGCAATCTGCGACCTGAAGTGTTTAACAAGTACCCTTCATCTACCCTGAAAACTTAACTTAAATCGTTCCACTATGGCTCATCTTATAAGATAGAGCCATAGTGTAATCCATCAAGTTAAATCATCCCCTTTCAAGGTAAACGGAGTGTACATAGATAGAAACAGCACAGAGGAAACTTATTTTACATTTAACAAGAGTTTACGTTTATCAAATCAGATTTTTTCATCAGCCATGCTACCTGTTCAGGTTATACATATATATGATAATTACACTAATGGGGTAAGGATGAGGA
Source organism: Timema poppense (assembly GCA_902141375.1). Lineage (NCBI taxonomy): Eukaryota > Metazoa > Arthropoda > Insecta > Phasmatodea > Timematidae > Timema > Timema poppense. Next base: position 13,361 of record CABFOV010006076.1, on the reverse strand, counting down.
AGGGAACATTTTAGAGGTAATCTACCCGCATTTGCGTGGGAAACAATATAAGGAAAGCCACACCGAGAAGACCCGACCGGGACTCGAACCTCAATATCCCTGTCATCAGCAGGTCAGTCTAATACAAGATCGTTTGGCCAATTAAGCGAATATCAGAATTTTATTGACATGAATACCTCAGTCTGTTATTTCAGAAAATACCTTTTTTATGCGGGCCGAATTTTTTTTATAACTGGTTGAATGCATTTTTGGCAATAATGTACCAAGTGAAAATAGTGCAAACTTAGTGTAAGCATTGTATAAGAGGTGTGCAATAACAGTTTTAAACACATATGAAGGAAAATTAACTAAATATTAGCTTTTCCTAACCTTGACAGAGTAAATTGTAACAAAAAACTAATATTTTATTTATTTGAGGTATTTAACCCCCGTCGCCGGCGTCCCGGGTCTCGGCGGGAGTCGGGGCCTCGGTCGTGGGGTATGAACCAACTGATTATATCAGCTCACAGGAACTTCTAGGATTCTTTTACTTAGTCACAATTGACACGGGACCAACTGCTTTACTTCCACTCCGAAGAAAGTTGTGCAACAAATTTTTATCACTGAGGAAAAGTTCCGTCAACCTCGGGTGGGCTTAAACCCACGAAAATCGAGTCTTGAGGTAAGCACTTTACCCCAAGACCACCAAGGTTGACTAAAAATTAATAATTTGAGAAAATAAGTTTCTAAAGATATTTAAGATTAGAAAATAAATAAATAAAAAAAAGAACTATACAAAAATTACATATTTTAATAAACTTGCTATTAAAGTTATGTAGATAAGATTAATTTGGAATATAATGAAAACTCATTTTCTTAAAAGGATCAAAGTGAAGAGAATTATAAAAATGACAATGGTCACTGCTAGTTTAAGGTGGCAATAAATAATGAGACAAGTCAAACAACATATTCGAGGGGATACAATTTTAAAAAGAGATAAAAACCTCTCTATTCATTTGTAAAAAAGATAAGAAACAGAACCAATAAAAGTCAATCGACTTAAAAATTTAGAAATAAAACCACTTTCAATAAATAGCCATTATTCTTAAGGTGCGGCAGAAGGGATTGTGAGTAAGGTTACAGTTTTTATAGAGTTGAAATATTTTGGCCAAAAAATTTCAACTCTATATAAAAACTGTAAAAATATTTGCGCTCCCTTCGGCCGCACCTTAACTCCCGATACAAGAGTAGACAATATTGTTTCTAACAATTTCTTTTGGATTACAAAACAATAGTAAAATATTATTTAAAGTGAATAAAGGTCCAAATAAAAAGCAAATATTCCAAAACTGTGAAAATCGGCGGCTATATATAATAAATTTTGGATCGACCAAAGAACTATAAAAATGTCCAAAATAGCTTGATATTGTAAATACAAAATAATTACGATTGACTCAAGTTTATATTTTTTAATACAATAGAGCCCCGACTATCTGGACTAACTAAGAACTAGATTAGTCCTTATAATCAAATATCCAGATAATTATTGATCTTATACAAAAAAGAAAAAGGATATCACACTTAAAACATGTCTCCCGCTATTTCACGACTGGTGATGGGTGGGGGAGCACCCAGATAGACGAGATGTTACAGAACAGTCTCCCCTCCTGTATTTTTGAGGTGATACACTGTGTCGACTTCCTCACTGGGATACATGTTCTTTACGGGTGGGGTTGATTTTTTTTAATCAACAATGAGTGTCTTAAGATGTTAAGAATCAGTCTGCCTATGTCATACTTATAAATCCAGAATTTAACGAAAACCGCTGTTGTGATCGGGGCTCTTCTTATGTACATGAAGTTTATAGACATGTAAAACACGCAATATTAAAAAATACCCCCCCCCCCAACTCCCC
>CABFOV010006076.1:1151-11439 GCA_902141375.1 Timema poppense | reverse complement strand
CCCCCCAATTCCCCGCAGTATTAAAAAATATCTACCCCCTCCCTCGCAATATTATCAACAAAACACATTAGACACATTGACAGATAACGTTGAGGGTTTATGACCCAGAAACCATCGATTTACGTATATTAATTTTATGTCCGCCGCCAATCCTTTTTATGAGCAATATTATTTGGAATATAAAAAAAAACAGTAAAAAAAACTAACACCGAGATGCAGGCAAACATGAACACAGGCAAGAGGGAGGGACTGGAGGAGGGGGGTTGTTACCTCGAAGTAGGGCCAGTTCATGGCCATGTTGACTCCGTGCGTGTTGGACCACCACTTGAGGTCCTTCTCGTGGTCCGCGTTATTCACGGTGTGGTAGAACTCCTCGTAGATCTGGGGCAGCCTGTGAGAACACAGTTTAAGAAACCATATAGTCGCTAGCTGTTCAGGTTATACGCATATGTTCCAATTACGCTAACGAATCAACCACCTTCAGTAGACCCGGCTGGGATTCAAACCCCCGATTTCCTTGTCATAGGCAGGCCAGTTTAACACGAGAGTGATACCCTAGACCATGCGACCATTGAAACAGGTAACAGAAAGATTACTTGAGAAGAGATAATAAAAATAACTAGGGAAATTAAACCATCAGTTGACTTTTAATATCACGGTGGTTTTCAGAACACACTTACACAGGGTTGCCATCATTTTCTCAATACAAAACTCCCTGTGTATTCCCAACACTTAGCAAATAGCATAAAGGAATGAAATGTAATATGTGTTTGTTTATAAGAGGAAGATTGGACCGTGATGGAGAAATACGGGGCAGAAAGGATGGTAGCAAGGGGTACTGGCGGAGATAATACTTGAAGTGGGTCAAAATCACAAATATTACAGTTTTTTTAAAAGAAATTCTAATAAGAGGAGGGAAGGGGGAAGAGTTGTTCTATAGGTGTGTAAGAGACCTGCTATGGAGAAGAGGACAGCAGGGAGAGTTGTTATATAGGTGTGTAAGAGACCCGCTCTGGAGAAGAATAGTGACCTTGAAGTGTTGTACAGGGTGTACTTTGTACCCATGGTCACATAAAAAGCAGAAACACGGACAGTGAATGTAAGAGAGCCCAGGAAAGTGGAGGACATGGGAATGAAGTGTGTGAGGAGTATGTTAGCTGTCACGAGGAAAAACAAGATTAGGACTGAAGTTGCCCGGGAAAGAGAGGGAGTACATGAGATAGTAGAGGAAGCAAGACTGAGATAGTATGGTCATGTAGTGAGGATGTTGGAGTACATGAGATAGTAGAGGAAGCAAGACTGAGATAGTATGGTCATGTAGTGAGGATGGAGAAGGAGAGAAAGCCAAAGAGAATGATGGAGATAAAGTATGTTGGAAAAAGACCGCAAGGGAGAGCAAGAAAGAGAGGTGAGGAACAGGAAGATTGAGGCATTTTACTAAAGAGATCAGGCCACAAGGTGGTAGAAGGTGGTGATGATGAGGATGTTTTATAGGTAACAACCTTGTTAAGAAAGGTTATAATTAGCGTATGGAAATAAATAATAAAAATCATCAAGAAAGAACTAGAGACTTTTTGAGCAAATAAATACGTTCTAAAACCCCTTATGTTTGTATTCTTGAGCGGTTAGGAATGCAAGCGTAAAAGAAATGAACTGACGCAGGATCCTGGGACACGTTGAGGCACTTGTGTATGTCGAACATCATGTTTTTAAAGAACTGTAGCCTCTGAGCCTCCATGTCCTGACACCTGTTGAACACCTCGGTCATGTCCTCCATGTATTTAGGGTTGTAACTGTTGATCTCGTTGAGCGCGGCTTCATATTTCTCTTTCGCTTTCTGCACGTCCTCTTTTGTTTTCTGAACGCGGTCCTGCATCTTCTTCACCTGGGGACACACACGCGCACACTTACATGGAGATGGACACTTTGGGTGAAGTTTCCCAATACCAGAAACCTACAGTCACTTTGAAAACAGTTTGGACAGGAAGGATTAATTTATAATTGGTTTTGAGGACGGATTGGTCGAGTCAAAACTGGTTTAAGCGGGTTCAGTCCATTTAAAACTGGTTTAGGAGGGTTCAGTCAGTTCAAAACTAATTTAAGAAGGTTCAGTCAGTTCAAAACTAAGAGGATTCAGTTCAGTTCAAAACAGGTTTATAGGGGTTCAGTCAGTTCAAAACTAAGAGGATTCAGTCAGTTCAAAACAGGTTTATAGGGGTTTAGTCAGTTAAAAACTGGTTTTAAATGGTTCAGTCAGTTCAAAACTAAGAGGGTTCAGTCAGTTCAAAACTATGAGGGTTCAGTCAGTTCAAAACTATGAGGGTTCAGTCAGTTCAAAATCGGTTTAAAAGTGGCTGGAGGCCTCAAATTTTTGTGTATGGTGTAATTTGTTACCTTTCTAAACAAAGTGAGAGACACAAATACTTTAAACAAGTTTTGAGAATGAGAAATGTATTGAAACAAATAGTATTTTAATGCCAACATTCAAGCAAACTTGATTAAAGCTTCAAAAGTTTGGAAATGTTAATTTTATGAAAAACATGTTTAGTTGCACAATTAATCACAAAGAAACAACAATTTGGTTAGTTACATTTATGTGAGTGATTGATACAGAGTTATGAAACAAATTAAGGTAGAAATACAAAGTTCAACACAGTAAAAATTATACATCTCCAATGAAACTGTTTTTAATTTACCTTGCCCTCTAAACATAAAACGAACAATGTTACTCGTGAAATAAACTGTGCGAATATGAAAAATGTATTAATAAATATTGGTGACCTCGCGGTCTAGGGGTAAGGTGTCAGACTTCTGTGCTGGCGGCCGGGGTTCAATCTTCGGTCCCGGCACATATTTATCTGATTACCAAACCCTTCCTTCACCTCTGACAAGACATCTTGTGAATGTGGGGAATGCCAGGCCTCCACCGTGGTTCGGATTCCACGTTAAACTGTAGCTCCTCCATTTCATCTCGCAATCACCCTACCATTACACATTAGCGTAAGTGCGTATAACCCGAACGGGTAGTAAGACGCGGTGCTAATAATAATAATAATAATAATAATAAAATTAATAAATCTAAATAAAAATTATGTAAGGGTGCAAAAAGCAAGTGCACCGTGTCACAGTTGTGCAAATGTACAGAGGAGGTAAACTGGGTAAACGGAAGGAAGTGAAACCAGTTTCTCTTCGTTAAAACCACAAACAAGTGCAAGGTGGGAGTGAAGGCACGCGAGAAAAGATCAGGTTTTTTTTTACAGTTTTTATGTCAAAGTATTTTTTTTTGTGTTCAATATAAATCAAATATTGCTTCAGTAGAAACCTAAGAGTTTAATTTTCTTCACACGTTGATATCAACAGTTGTTGAATATCTGTCAAGGGTGTCCTGGAATTTAAGGACAACTTTTTCTCTTAGGTTAAAAAGTTTCTCATCTAATGCTCATGACAGATAATCAACAACTGTTAATATCACAATATGAACAAAATTAGACCGTTCGTACTGAAGAAAAATTTGATTTATTTTGGCCAAAAATTTTTGCTATAAAAAACTTCAAAAACGCCGATATTTTCTCGTGTTCCCTACACCCCCACTTTAACGACTCTACGAGCAACCACCACACAATTAGTGACAACGCTAATCATTATTATGATCAGTTAATTTTTGCTTTTTGCATAAGCTACTGTTAATACACACACGAGCGGAATAAATAACATACAATTTTATAGTTACTGATGAAGAAATTCTGTTCTCGCTTACCAATGATGCTCTCTGCAACAGAATGAAAGATACCCCTGTGATATATTTTTTTTTAAAAGATAGGAAGACCTTGAAATATTAGTAAACAATAGCCACCAAAAGAAGTAATGTTCTCATAGGCAAATAACCAAGCATTTATAAATCTAATACAACAGAAACAATCGGGAAGAATGGGTTGGGAGGTTTATCGGCAGTCCGTCTTCTACTATTCGTTCCCATATTTTATGTACACTCCATTTACAAAGAATGCCTAGAATCTTACCTTGATGGGTTCCACTAGGCTCCTATTATATAAGCTGCACAATAGTTGACGGAAAGAGGAGCTTAGGAAGGAGTAGGATTAAAATATTGGATGACTTGAAGGAAAGAAGAAAACTCTTGGAGCTGAAGGAGGAGGGAAAGGACAGAGCGTTTGGGTGGTATAAGTGCACTGACAAAAGGAATGGACCTGTCGTAAGACAGAACACATAATAATAGTGGAAACAAGCAAGGTATCACAGTGAACAAAGCAAGCCAAAAGATAAGAATTGTCGGCCACGGCTATCAAGTGAGGTGTGAACCATCTACGGCTATCATATCAGTGAGGTGTGAACCGCTACGGCTATCATATCAGTGAGGTGTGAACCGCTACGGCTATCATATCAGCGAGGTGTGAACCGCTACGGCTATCATATCAGTGAGGTGTGAACCGCTACGGCTATCATATCAGTGAGGTGTGAACCGCTATGGCTATCATATCAGTGAGGTGTGAACCGCTACGAGTAGCATATCAGTGAGGTGTGAATCGCTAAGTTTCAAAATTCTCTTTTTATGACTTCATATCAGAGTTTTGGCCTAGTGGTAATTGTTTTCAGCTCATACCTAGGAGACAGGGATTCGAATCTTGACTTTGAAATGCTGGACTATTTTTTTTTACACTATGAAATTGCTTAGAGCACTTAATTTTTTTAGCAATGCAGCTTGCTATTTGTTTAGGTTGTATGCATATGTATTAATTATGCTAATGTGTTAGAGATTAGTAAGGTCGAATTTAAAGGAAGGGTACCAACATTTGTGTGGAGAGATAGTGGAAAACTATGTATGAAATAACCAATCTCGGTAAACCTGACGGATTCAAATCTCGATCTTTGTCATCAGCAGTCTAGTGCATCGATAAAGCGAGCATTTAATTAAAGTTCTTCTTCTCCATGAATTCGGCTAGTGAAAGACTGTTTCTAAAAAAAGGTAGCATTTTAAATAAAACTGTGTGTACACGTTATTTTCGCCAAAACTACTTCTCAGGTCTAGCTAGATATATTGGAGTTGCACATTGTGTTTTAAAGGTGGGCGGGCGGGGACTATAGTGGCAGCGGAGAAAAGTTTCAAGTAAACTTCCGCCTCTCGACAAACACGCATACACACCCAGCCCTTATGACAACATACCTGGTCCGGCGACAGCGAACTGTCAGCAGTCGCATTCCTCTCCTGGTTTGACGCAGACTTCTCAGTCTTGCAAGCTGTGTGATAGTCCACCTTGGCTTTGTTCACCTTGGCCAACAGCTTCGACCACGGCTTCTGCGCTTTCTTGAACGAGTCCTCCATTTCTTTCCTCTCCTTGATCTGAATCATCGACTGTAACATGAGAGAGACAGAAATATAAATTGATCTGAATCATCGACTGTAACATGAGAGAGACAGAAATATTAATTGATCTGAATCATTGACTGTAACATGAGAGAGACAGAAATATAAATTGATCTGAATCATCGACTGTAACATGAGAGAGACAGAAATATTAATTTTCCTTTTTTATTTAAATTGCATCTTAGTATCCTTTTGGGTCATACAAATACTATACATTGATTACACTAATGGAATAGGAATAAAGCAGGAAGGATTTTGAGGAAATGTACCCACATTTGCATGTAGGAGTGGGAAACTATTTATGATAACACACCCCCAGTACCTGGGACTCCTAGTGAGATATAAGACCAGTCCTCGAAAGAGAGACCTGGGACTCCTAGTTAGATATAATCACAGTCGAGGGAGACCAGTCCTCGAAAGAGAGACCTGGGACTCCTAGTGAGATATAAGACCAGTCCTCGAAAGAGAGACCTAGGACTCCTAGTGAGATATAAGACCAGTCTTTGAAAGAGAGACCTGGGACTCCTAGTGAGATATAAGACCAGTCCTCGAAAGAGAGACCTGGGACTCCTAGTGAGATATAATCACAGTCGAGGGAGACCAGTCCTCGAAAGAGAGACTCGGGACGTGGAAAATAGGACATGCATGTTCAGATTATTTCAAACGTACATCTTGTTTCAGGCGATACGTTCGCCAATCATGTTCAACCAAACATTCATAGTCCAAGTTTAGAAACCTTGTGGTAGGTATCCTTCTGCCACGTCTTGACCTGCTGCATGACCTCGTTGCAAAGGTTGTCCCTGACTCTGAGATGGAGGTCGCACAACCTGTCAGCCTCCACCAGGACTCCCTTCCATGCCGCCTCTGTTGTGCCGTACTCAGGACCTGCGTCAATACAATACAATACAATACAATACAATACAATACAATACAATACAATACAATACATTACAGGTTCATGTGTGGATTCCATTAAAAGTATAATTATATAAATAAAATTTAATTTAAAACATTTGATTGTTTCAAAATCCATAACTATTGCCTTTTTTTCCCCCTTCTTCAGCACCAAAACATCTTACTACCCATTTGGGTTGTATGCCTATAAAGTAATAACCCTAATTTGTTAGGAATCAGGAAGGTTGAATTTAAAGGAAGTGTAACAGCATTTTCATGGGAGGAAGCGTAGAAAAGCATTTAGGGAAAGCACCCTCAATACCCCCGACCGGAATTCGAACCCCGATCTCCCCATCATTTGTGGTCTAGTCTATTGCGAGATGCCTCAGACCATGCGGCCACCGAAGTTGAGTATGTATGTATTATTATTATTATTATTATTAGCACCACGTCTTACTACCCGTTCGGGTTATACGCACTTACGCTAATGTGTAATGGTAGGGTGATTGTGAGATGAAATGGAGGACCTACAGTTTAACGTGGGATCCGAACCACGGTGGAGACCTGGCATTCCTCACATTCACAAGATGTCTTGTCAGAGGTGAAGGAAGGGTTTGGTAATCAGATAAATCTTTGCCAGGACCGAGGATTGAACTCCAGCCGCCAGCATAGAAGTCTGACACCTTACCCCTAGACCGCCAGGTCACCTATTATTATTATTAATTCATGATTTTAATGATATTTAAAACCAAATTAATGAAAATACGTTAAAAATGGCCCCTTCCCGAGACAATGTGTGATAGTACAAACACCCCCACCTTTCTCTATGAGGTCGTTCCACTTCTTGGCCCAGCCCTTGAGACTCTTGGCGTAGGCCTTCTCGATGTCGGCCCTCTCCTGTATGAGCACCATGAGGTCCCCGCACAGTTTGTAGCCATCCTCTATCCTCTTGGTGGTGCGCTTGTAGTTGACGGGCTCCCAGAACGAGTCGCTGGTCGCTATCAGCATGTTGTCGTCGCTGTGGTGAGACATGGTCGGAAGTCACCCACAGGGCCACCTGCAACAAGACGCGCACACTCTCGTGGTGACCACCCAGAACATCGTAACATTCCCCTGGACCCGACATCCAAAGCGAGATTTATGAATGTTTTCTAAAATAATAATAAAAATACTGTCTGTTATAAATAGTCACTTTAATAATGCACTCAACAATAAATATAATTATGTATATTTTGATCAAGAGTGTTTAAATAAGAACAATCTTCTCTATATAGATTAAATAAATAAATACATTCCCCGGCATCCCCCTAGAATTTCATTTATTCGGAATAATTGGAACCGGATGTCGTCCGGATTAACCAAGATATGGATAGTCAGGAAATTATAGAGTGAATGCATCAAAACATTTGAAATATGTTTACGAAAACCAAAATTTCAGTCCTAATAAACAAAAAATCTGGATCAATGAGGGCCGGATATAAAAGGTTCCACTGTATAGGGAAAGCTTACAGCCTCTCCTAATTACTTAGAACAGTGGTTCCCAAACTGTGGGCCACCAAAGGTATTTGAAATACGTAACAATTTTGTAATTGTTTGAAAAACATTATTACGGAAAAAAAAGGCAACTCATTCCCCCCTTGTCTTTTAAATCTGGGTAGGTCGCAATAGTTTGACGTTCTAAGAGGTGTGTAGGAGAGCACTTTCAACACCCCTGAACTAGATAATGAAGTGTTCAAATAGGCTCAATGAGTGAATCTACGCAGTCAGAGAGTCGGTTGTCACGTGATGCGCAACACCAAGGTCACAGGTAGCCTTCCATCACCCACGTAATTAGTGGGAGTATTTTAGTCACTACCTGTCCACTCTAGGAGAACTCAATGGCATTCGCCTGAAAAATAAAACCTTTAAGGCGGCTGGCCCGGTCAGCGAGAAAGTGTCAATCCCTGTCGGGCGACAAGGCTTGTGTCGTTCTGTGGAACTACTTATTAGCCTATACTCCTTTGCACCCTTCACCTACAACTACCTATTGTCATGTCAATTATAAAAAGGGGAAGGAAAATTACGAACCTTATTATTTCAAGGTAAAGAGGAAATCTCGCTGCTAGTTCTCGAATATTAGAAAATTTTCTCTTGTGAGCCTGTCAAAAAATTAGGTCTACTGTATTTGTTATGGTGACCTGGCGGTCTAGGGGTAAGGTGTCAGACTTCTATGCTGGCGGCCGAGGTTCGGTCCCCGTTCCCGGCAAAGATTTATCTGATTACCAAACCCTTCCTTCACCTCTGACAAGACATCTTGTGAATGTGGGGAATGCCAGGCCTCCACCGTGGTTCGGATTCCACGTTAAACTGTAGGTCCTCCATTTTATCTCACAATCACCCTACCGTTACACATTAGCGTAAGTGCGTATAACCCGAACGGGTAGTAAGACGCGGTAATAATAATAATACATTTGTTAGAGCAGCTGTTCTCAAACTTTGTTTAGATTTTACCCCTTGCCATGTCTAAAAGTTTAATGTACCCCAAGATAAAAAAAATTCCAAATGACAGGCTTTAAAAAATATTACCACTTGGTAATTTATTGATCTATTTAATCTACCGGGAAAACATATTCATAATCAAAATATTTTAAATGTGACACAGCTATTTAGAGAGAATTCTACTGTTATTGCCTAAACATTATCTCTTATTCAGAATTGTTATGATAATTTAAAAAAAAAACCAATTTTATTGTAAGAATTGTATATATTTTCTTCACAAATTAGTTTGAAAATAAAGAAAACAGTGAACATAAACACAATATTTTCAAATAAAATGTTTTAATTGTGATTCTGGAGCTGATATATAATGAATCACTAAGTTTTTCAGTGAGAGGGGTGTGACTGCATGTCTGGTTATCCAGTTGAAACTTTCACGCGGAGGTCCGGCTCCAAATTTAGTCTATTGCGGTACTTATGATTTAGTTACACCATGGATGAAAAGCCACTCTCACAGAGATGTGTTGTTGAGAAACCGCTAGTGTAGAAGGTGTCAGGTAGAGGGTTGAACATTCTCAGAAATCGGTCTCCAGCACAGAGCAAATAAGGGAAAAAGAGGAGTGGAAATAACTACAGTAACCCCATGACTTCTTTGGTGCTGACTGACAGCTCACAGCTGACAGATGACGGCTTTGAAAAGTCACCAGACCAAATTATATATCCCTACGCCGAACCATATAATCTGCAAAAACACGTGTTTAGCAGCTGTCACGTTTGACAGTCAAAATTTTACGTATATACCTAAATGTTGACTGTCAGAAGTCAGCTGTGAGCTGTCAGTCAGCACCAAAGAAGCCATGGGGCTACTGTAGTCCCCTGTTATTTGGCCAATTTTCCCTTGAGAGCTGCCCGCGCACCCTAGTTTGAGAACCGCTGTGTTAGTGGGAGGTAAACTCTGGAGCTCTGTAAATATGACTGAACAGTTGTTAAGAACGAGCTAATGTTATATTTTCACACATTTGTTTCTGTTAATAAAACGCAAACTATTTGGTGTGAACCATATTCTAAAATAGTGTACTGTAGAATTAAATATTGCGTTATAGATGAATGTCTGCGCGGGGATTTCTCTCTTACCAAGGCGGCCCCCTTAAGTGCGACAGATTGTAGTTACGGGATCGTCAGCCAGGTCTACCTCATACCCCAATTCGTATCTTGAGCTAGTTCTATCCAGTCCACCTCATTACACCCTATCCCTATCTAGAGCTAGTTCTATCCAGTCCCCCTCATTACACCCTATCCCTATCCTGAGCTAGTTCTATCCAGTCCACCTCATATCCTAAGAGGCAGTATGAACCCAGAAGTTGTATATCCAAGCAACCTCCTTGAGGCCCAACCCGTACGGCCATATAGGGAGGGCGGAGTCTATAACCTGTCCGGAAGATTAGACGAAGCAATGGACCGCATTCCACGAGGTCTTCGGAGTGGGGCAGGGCCCCAGGGAAGGGGAAAGAGGGACCTACTCACAGACCCCCCCCCCCC
>CABFOV010006075.1:13744-37378 GCA_902141375.1 Timema poppense | reverse complement strand
GAAGGAAGGGTTTGGTAATCAGATAAATCTTTGCCGGGAACGAGGATTGAACCCCGGCCGCCAGCATAGAAGTCTGACACCTAACCCCTAGACCGTCAGGTCACCAATAATAATAATAATAATAATAATCTGGATTAATTTGAAGAAATATAGCTATAAATATTATTCTAAGATTCAAACGTGAGTTTGAGGGCGAGTGACGTTATAACCCCCACCATCACATCTGGCAATGATCTAGCCCGTGTCTCTTGTTTTAGTAGTCAGATGCTTTATTGACCGAGTCAAGGTGCTATGGAAGTGAACTTGAGTTAAGGCCGGGATTTTTGCAGTTTTTATATATTAAAGTATATTTGGTAAAAAAAAATTTATTTTTTTTGCTTCATTAGAGTCGTTTAGTTTAATTATCTACATATAGTAATCTCAACAGTTCTTAAATATCCATAATGAGCATATGGGAATTTGAACAGAAACTTTCTTAATAAACATAAAGGTAAAGTTAACTATACCAGGCCTGGAATTGAATCCCTACCATCCCACCACCATCATAATGGAACAGAGATACTAACGCCTTCATCTGCGTGCTCAATTGTTCAGGTGTCAACATTAGCTGCGATTAATGTTAAAACCGTCGCTTCAATGCTCTTCAACACTTGAAAGCCTTAAGGTCGGGATGTAGGGACAAAACCTTTTTTTGTTCATAGTAAATAAAATATTGCTTCAGTACAAACATAAATTTAATTTTGTTCGTATGGGGAGATCAACAGTCCTTAAATATCTGTCAAGGGTGTCCTGGGATCTCACGAAAACATTTATCTTTATTTAAATATTAGTTTGAATAATGCTACTATGTTCATGACAAATATTCAATAACTGTTGAAGTCACAGTGTGAAGGAAATTAAACTCTATGTTTATATAGAAGTAATATATGATTTATTTTGACCAAAAAAGTTTTGATATCAAAACTGCAACAACATTGAGCTTTTCTCGCGTTCCTTGCATCCCCAATTTAAGACCTCATCCCGTGACCGATTAAATGAGAAATTAATTAAATAGATTATTAATCTCTAAACAGAAAGTTTAATGATGTGTGGGTTTTTTCATTTCTTCATCTGTCCAAAGTTCAATTGAGATCAGTAGGTATTTCGTTTTAATATAATTATTTTAAAATTTTTTCGTATTCTTAAAAAAATATGGTAAAATGTTTTCACTGCTCTTAATTTCACCGGTTTTTAAAGAGAAAAATACAAAAAATTGCTTTACAATGCAACACCCATTTAGATTTTAATTATCTACAGATAGTAGTATATTTGTTGAAAGGAAATTTATAAAATACAATTTTTTTTATTAACGTTGATAATGTGTTCGCCTAATATTGGTGTTATTGTAAGGTATTTATAACATTTTTCAACAGTAGTATTTGCAGACCACATTACCTGACGTATGAATACGTAAAAGTATATCAGTAACTTTTTTTAGTGGTTATACACGTTACTTCTTACAAAAATTTGATTGTAAGTTAGGTGTTATCCGCGGAGTGAGACGGGTTCTTAAGATGAGGAGCGATAATAAAGGCCTACGAATGGAATGTGTTTATGCAGAAGAAGGTAATCACGCCCGACCGACCATAGCCTGTGCGAGAGAGCAAGTAGAGGCCTACAAGAGGAACAAGGAGATGCTGCAAGGTGAATGAAAGTAATTTCACAGGCGAGTGGCCGCCAAGACTTCTTTTTTAGAAGGTGTCATCCTGTCTTCGGCGTCGGCAAACACCTCACAAGAGGTGTGATCATGGAAGAAGCCTCGTTGTATTCTTGAAGACCAGTCAGCGAGAAAACTGAGAGTCGAAGTATCCACAGGATTTTAAAAAGAGGCGGGGGTGTTTGCCACGGATTTGTTAACCACACCTAGGGCACTGATGGCATCGTCTTAGTTGCCATCCATGGACTGTCTTGCAGAACTTTACAAAGGATACAGACGAAGCGGGAAAGACGATTTCAACATATCTGTGGAGGAAGATGTTTGGGCTTAAAGCTTATTTTGAATAGCCATAAGATCAGAAAAAATCCTTACAAAAAGTTATTTCTATTTTTTATTTAAGGGGGTGATGTCTAAATTTCCTGCACTAAATTTTCTATAAATATTCAGTATATTGTAGCTAGTGTCTATTTCTTAATCCCCTTTGTCAGAGAAACCATAAATATGGCGTATTATTTATTTTGATCAATGTATCAAAATATAATCATTTGAGCATAATAATTACCAACCTTGGCGTGTCGTGGAGTGATTTGTTAGACCTTAGATACAACTAAACAAAACTCCAAATACCCTTCAAAGGTATTTGATTTTTAAAAGTTATCCTCCCAAACCCACCGTTTTGCTGGCTGTACTTCAATAACTTCACCCCCAACCCTCACCTCACCATAGACAATGTGGAGCACAGCCGGTGCTCAATTTATTTTAGTTTTCGGGCAATTGAGCCATAAAATTAGAATAATTCAATTTTATTAATCCCATATATTAATGGCAATTATCCTATTCTTATATATGTTTTTCTATCCATTTTTTTAAATAAACCTGATCAACGGTTTGTATGTACTCGTTCACTGTCCAGTTTGGCGAGAATATTGTTTAATTAATGTGCTTTAGACTAGATCTCTAAAATATTAAATCTGTATTTTGTTAATAATGAACTCTGCGCATTCATTTAACTCTTAATATGTTGGTTCCCGTGTAATGTAGGTTAATTATATCAGTTAATTTCGAGAATTAACGTTCTTGTATAAATATGTGCAATTTTTTAATAGTTTGTATTAAATTGATAGCTAGTAAATAATTAAAAAATATTTTTATTTAAGTGATTCTACCTTGAAGATTTCTGAGTTTGTGCAGAATTATTCCTCTTAACGCAAAAAAAAAAGTCATGTTCAATTAACTCATTTCTTCAATATCTGCCTTCAAGAGATTCATTTAATGGTTTCGTTTTGTGTTGGTCGTACGCATTTTATTACATTAGCTGGGTTTGGATTATGAAGAAATAATTCAGAAGAATTGCAACCAGATTTTCGTGGCGAGAGAATAAGGAATTATTTAGAAAAACAAATCCTCTATACACCCGACAGGGATTCAAACTTCAACCTCATGATCACTGGCAAACCAGTATGCGAGTCTGGCTCCTTTATAAAAGTTCCCACTGGTGTTCAACTTTAAAATAGGCCTACATACAACTTTGTTTCGTCCTCCGGAATATTTAAACAAAACAAAACATAATTTTGTTGCGCTACATTCTTTTACCGTAATTATGTATGCTCAAGTGAGGCCATATACATTACTAATATGTTCAGACGACGTATAAAATAAAATACATGTTTCTATAAAGCATTGCGGTAAAGTAATTTAAAACTATTTCTCATTATTATTAAAATAGAAAAACATTTAATGTTTGAGTTTTGTATTCCTCTATCTTTTCCTAGAAAGACTTTAGCTTAGACTGCTATAAATAATATACTCGTATTACTGAATTTTTACATTGTTGTAAACAATAAGCTGCCTTAATTGAATAAATGATTAATTTTAAAATCAGTGACAATCGTTTCTATTTTTACTTTATCATATGGATAAAGAATTGTTATATTTATTATTTTCAACCTCAAATTTATGCGGAATTTTGATATTTTAATTGCCACCAAATTCCAAATAATAGGTCATACAGTATGTCTCCATGTCCACTTATCCATCTATCTCTAAGTCTGTCGCTGAAAATACAGCCTAAACTTTTTGTGTGGATTTTGTTCAATCTTGATATTTAATTGTAAGGTCATATATTGGGGAGATTTATTTTTAATTTTTTATCCTAACCCTCAAACTATGGGTAGTTTATTGATGAATAACCTTCTTATAATCAACATTTTTCTAAAATGGCTTCAATGATTTTATTTAAAAGTGGGGATCTGAGGTTTTTTTACATGATAAATATAAATGCATGGTTGAATTTTTAAAAAAAAAAAAAAGTAGTTGGTTAATGACTGGTTTTGAAAAATTATTATTTAAAACTTAGTATAAACTTTGTTCAAAGTTCATATCTGAAGATCGTTTCATATTATTATCAAAATAAGGTTTGTTTTTCAGAGAAAAACTTACTAAGGGGTAGTTTTACTTAGAGATGATTTTTGAAAATGTTGTCACAAACTATAATAGATGACATAATAATAAATTGTGTACCATTTTCTCTTTGTAGATTGGTAAATTTATTTCCATTTTAACTACCCTCACTCGCGATATCATCCGAAATAAAAAAAAGGTTGAAAGAACACAATTCTGGTGAATGGGATCGTACAGCAGAGAAGACGTTTCAAAGGGTGCATGAAATAAAGAATAGGAAAGATAACTTTGAATACTTTGATGCTCTAACACGTCCACATACCTTGTTCACCCTGGGCAAGATCTTCTGGCCCGATGATCATCTTCAAGAAGATATAGTCCCAAATACAAAGAAACCTTTACACCCGACACACGCCGGCAGTCTCTCATTACTGAAGGGGTTGAGGAAGGTTAACAGATTGCTTCAAAGGACAATTGGTCCCAGCCCAAAGGCGCTTAGAGTCCTTTATAAACTATGTTCCAATTTTCATTGGAAGAGCCTGATAGAACATACAAACAATTTTTTTGCAGCCATCATTTATAATATTTTACTTTATTATTAGTGTAATTCTTTAGGTATTAATAATATATATCAAAGTGACAGTTGAAGTTCAGATGAATTATGAACACGTGAAATTAAATATAGTAGCTTTCTCAGTCCTTCCAACCCTGTCATTGGCGGGAAGCTCCCAAAGAACAAATAAAAACAAAACTACAGTAAATAAAGACAAAGCTATACAATTAAAATAGACGAGAACAAATTAGTCTGATAAAATAATATTTTACAATAAAATTACAATTCAAAGGGCTGAACCTACCAGTGCATTGCAATTGGGCTACGAACCCTTTGTCCCCAAAGCGTCATACTTTAATTGGTCTTGGTTGGGTCACTGATCAGGAGGATTATCGTCATTATATAGTTGGTATTGGTCGTGTCACAGATCAGGAGGATTATCGACATTCCATAGTTGGTATTGGTTCAGCTTGAGAAAACATTGAAAACCAACCTAAATGGAGCGTCACAACAACCAGAGCTGAGTTAATACGCCAGTATGCCTGGTTTACAATTACCAAGAAAGAACCCGTGGAACAATTGTAGTGTGGAATTAACGCTACTCTTTTAAACAGGTATACGTGGGTCAACTGTGATGCACCCAAATATACGTGCTCCTATTTGAAGGATTTCCTTAGATCAAAACGTTTAGACACAATATTGTTTCATGGTAAACAGCATTTAATTTTTTTTTTATCACACAGTTGTTATTTTAAAGTTTGACCAATTACCAAACGACGTAGATCGGTTCATCACATTCTTTCGTTTAGGAGGTGGTTATTTCAAATCGACTCATCGCACATCATGAGTCCTTGAGGAGGTCAAAGAACATCGATTCATCACACCTGTCTCTTTACCTTTTTTTTTATAAATACATGTTTGCCTTTTGACTCATTAACCAGTCCTTACAATGTCGTCGCTCAAGATTGTTTCAAACAAACGCTCTACAGCAATAATTATTGACAAATACAAATTCTGTCAAATGCGAGTTCTAAGATCCAGAGAAATAGTGTGGCAATGTGCTATAAGTGGCCAAAAGTGTGGTGTTTGTGTAACAACCAATTGCAAAATGTCTACTGCTGCGTGAATTTCCGGAGATCACAGACATGAACCACTAAAAAACAACGAAATTTAAATAGAAGAGGTAAGCCATATTTAGTAACAAAACTGGCTGTAACAACAACAAAATGTTTATATTATTTATTATTCTGTAACTACCGCTGGTTCACTCGCTTTACTCGCCGACCCACTCATTGAACAGGCCAGTCCAATCGCTAGACACGCTGGCCAACTTGATGGACACGCTGGCCCATACACTGGACACGCTGGCCCACTCATTGGACACACTGGCTCACACACTTGATACACTGGTGTACTGATTGCCTCATTGAAAGGTAACCAATAACACTTATTGAGTTTAGTGAAAATTTTATATATTTAGCTAAGACTGAAAGAGAGCATAAGTAGATAATTAATCAACACAAAATGAGGTTAAGATAGTTATTCAAAACACGTGGTTTCCCACATGATAATTTTTAAATCATAAACCAGTTACAAAAAGGACTGTATTATTTATTAAGAGAATAAAAGATAATAAAACATAATAAAAGATTAATTTAAAATAAAAGAGAAAATTTACATTTACTACATTACCGATTTGTTTAAGGTATTAATAAAGGATATCTCCTGTAGAACAGAGAAAACCAACAATCAAAATTAATTAATACAAAGACAATAGTCTTCAACCATTATACTTAATCCCCTGTTCTATTAAAGTTTAAACAGCGTGGTTTATAGGATGCCGATTGATACAAAAACCATAATATAAAAAGAACCAGGCCACATGGTTGACAATTTCTACGTTACATTAGAATACCACAAAAAATGCATAATAAATCCGAAACCTAAAAGGTAATTAATTAAACAACATAACTACACGGAAACTTTAACTCATAACCCCAAAAACAAGAAAGAAATAAAAAGAAAAAGACTACATGTTAATTTAGAAAAGATTCTTGAATAAAATTAAAAAAAGTAAGAGAAATAAAAAAAATTATGTCTCACGTTGATCGGATCCAAATAGAGAATGGACGAGGGAAAGGCGTTATTTCCCTGAACAGGAAAATGTGATTAACGGATAGGCCAATCAGAGACTTTCAAGATAAAAAAGGACCAATAATATAATACTTGAAGACTTAACATTTTTAAAATAAAAGATATAAAAAAACATTAAGGTAAAATTACATATATAAAAAAGGTACAAAGAGATTTAATTACTTAACACATATTGAATTAATTGTTTATAAAAGATTATTAAAACTTTCGTTCCACTAAATCCCCATTCAAATAACCATATTCCGGAACTACTCCTAATTTAAAGTTTGTTCACTAGGCTTCGTCACTCACCACTATCAGGAACGTCAAGGTCGATAGAACTTAGGTCCGCTCATAATTAACAGTACACTGGCCAACTTGATGGACACGCTAGCCCATACACTGGACACGCTGGCCCACTCATTGGACACACTGGCTCACACACTTGACACACTAGCCAACTTGATGGACACGCTGGCCCACTCATTGGACACGCTAGCTCATTTGCTGGACACGCTAGCCCCCACATTGTACACGCTGGCCCACACACTGGACACGCTGGCCCACTCACTGGACACGCTGGCTCACACACTTGACACACTGGCCAACTTGATGGACACGAGTGTATATATATATATAGGGATCACAGTTAAGAGTCTGGAATCCTCTATTTATAGACTACACTATTGGATTCGAAGGATACGAGCCCATAATTTTTTAAACGTGTATCTTTTCTTCCAGTTACGCTCCCCCTCCCACTTTCACCACTAAACCCTATGGCAGTAAGACTGGCAGCATACCTGCTAGACAAGGATGGTAATAGAGAGAACAGAGAAGGCCAATAAATGCAGGTTCCACTCTCAAACACTAATCTAGTTAAAATTCTTTTAATTTAGCGGACTCCACCTCCATCCCCCCTCCCCCAAGCCAATACTTGTAATAAGTGCCTGGGCCGTAAATTACCTGCTATTGTTTTAGTTTGTTTGTTGTGTTCACCGTGTCATAATACCCATTTGGGATATTCCCAATATGCTAGTGTTAGTAGGAATTCAACTTTACCCTCCAACTGCACCTCTCCACTTGAATACTAATCACGCCATTGCAGCACATATTGGCCTAATGGGTACATTTTACTCGCACCGCTATTCTTATCTATTGAATAAAAATAAGGCACTACGCACTTGTGCACTTTACTGGCTTTAAAATTGCAATGGCGTTGACTTAAAGAGAACAAGTCATTTTTGATGGCGTCCGAATTCTCTTAAAGTGTGCTGATGCAACTCTTAAGGTACTCGTCCGAACACCGCGACAGCGACGGGCGACAGAGACAGAAGCGAGAGGGAGGCGTCTCCCAATCACAGCGACACCACTGGTTTAATGTTTTTGAATTGTATTCAGTCCGCAGGGCGCGACAGTGTCGCGCAGCACAGACCTGTCACGGTCGAGACAGCCGACACGACCGGTCTTGAACCAGTACTGTCTCGTGTCTCTCAGTATATTCGTAGGGAATCCACAAAGTGTAGGCCAGTTCGAACGATGGATTATTTTACTGCAGAAGATGATGAAGTATTAATTAACCTTGTTTCACAAAATCCACCTATTTTTGATCCAAAAANATAATAATACATATTATTGAATTTTAAAATTATTATTATAAATATTATTGTATGTAAAAATTTACCTCAAAGTTAAAAAAAGTTTTTCCTCCGTTGATATAACTCTTCTGTAAGTTTTTGGCTTTAGTTCCTCATTGATTAAAGATAATACAAAATTAAATTGCGTTTTATTTAATCTACAGTATTTTCTAAATGTTTTTTCATCACCCATCAAGTGATTTTTAATCAACACACTGTAATTACCTTCCTCACATCTTGCTTTAAATATCGGGTCTATTGGACCTCTTGTGTTTAAATATATATAAAAAAGTGTTAAGTCATCATCTTCCTCTTCTTCTTGAAGAATTTTTACCAAAGCCTCCTTTAAATTTGCCATTTTACCTCAATCAGTAAAACCCGACCGATTTTGAGACCACTTCACGACACAATGCTTAGCAAAAATGTCGCTTGCTGCGAACGGATGGCAGAATGTCTCTGTCACATGTTGGTGTGGTGAACATTTTTTCTGTCTCTGTCGCCCGTCGCTGTCGCGGTGTTCGGACAAGTACCTTTACAGTGCACTTTACTAAATGGCAGACACGGTGTGCCCCTTATCGCGAATTTTAGTTAAAATAGCGTTTTAAATTGAATAAATAAACATAAACTCTTAAAATAAAATAAAAAATCATTTGCTGTGTAATTTGTTAATTTACATTTATCGATACAAAAGGCTAAACATTCTTAAGGAGCACACAAATCTTATTTTAAAGTAAATATAATTTCATTTTGAAAATATATCTAGTGAAAATATAAAGAATATTTAAGAATAATATTTTATTGATATAATAAGATTAAAAACGGGAAAATAACCATTGAGATAATGCAATCACCAAGGACTCCAAATAATGTGTATATAGCAAAATAGACAAAACACTATAAAAAATTCAATCTTGCTGCCATGGAAAAACAGCTTTAATAGGTGGCCATTAGATAGCTCTAAGTGTACTGAGATGACCGCTTTGTTTAATGCAACCTATGCACTTAGGGGCACCAGAAACATGTTTTATTAAAGTGCACAAATGTGTAGTGCACAGACACATCGAACACGGCCCCTGGATTGAAAAGGACGAGTTGGTCGGAGTCCGAATCCAGGTCAGGCGTAGTGAGGTTTTTTCCCTAAATAGGCCTATCCAGGGTGATTTTTCATAAATTATTTTCAAAACCACTTCTACACAATTTGGGAACACTTTCTTTAGATTAAACCACCTCATTCTTAGCACATTTTGTTGTTGTTAATACTAATGCTCGAATAGCTGGTGAGACGTGGTGACAAAAAATAAACAAAGCTTAATTTCCATTAACATTATTACGAAATATTAAGCTCATCAGACCCACTTCAATGGCCACGTGGTCTAATGCGCTACTCTCGCAGTAGACTAAACTGGCGATGACGGGGAGATCGAGGTTCTAATTTCGTTCGGGTGTCCTGAGGGTGGTTTTCGCCAAAATGGTTTTCCATTCTCCCTCCACGCGATTGCGGGTACACTTCCTATATATTTAACCTCCCCAATCTATAAAACTACTAGCATAATTATTACATAAGCGTATAATCTTAACGGGTAGTAAGTTGTGGTGCTAAAAAAAAAGGTTGATCAGATCAGCTAAGATATTCGGTTCGGCTTGCGGATAATCAAAACCTAGCCAAGGTCATTACTTACCCGGGTAAAATACATATTATGTTAGGTATACATAATAACAAACATTTTACCACTTAGAAATATCAAACTGATTACTATCTTGGATATAGTGACAAATTATTCCGTTAGTAAGCCTGATGTCAGATTCTCTCAGGAGCACAGGTGAGTTAATCAAAAACACAGCCGACCATCATTCCTCATTATTTACAAAACTCGAACTGAAACCAGAAAAATAATAAAACTAACCATTCAAAAACGGCTATAATATTTATTCTATTCGTTCACACGTTTATTGATTAATTTTAATTCAAAACCGTTCACTAATTTCATCTTTGTTGCTAAGTATGTCTGGTCAATAGCTCGTATACGATCGTCTGGATGATATTATCTGGTTAGATACATAATCTACAAAGGTTAGTTCAAGGCCTACTTGTGTTCGGGTTGTTCCCAAAGAAATATATCACGGAGGTATTGAATGCCTCTTCCACCCCATGAACGTGTATGATAAGTAAAACACCAATAAGTTTGGATACAGTCATATTTTCATAAGAAGGGCCTTTTAGAAAGTGCAAACATTTTTTTTTTTGCGACCAATATTGATTATATTTAACTAATAATGTTATTTTATAGGTTTTGATAATATCTATCAAAAGCGACAGATGCATATCACATGGCTTGACGTTTGAATACATGAAAGTAGATCAAGTAATGTTTCTATTTGTCGGATAAGGTCTTTTCTATTAAAACTGGACTATATCAGACACCATCCCTGAGTCAACCTCTCCGGCTATCTCGTGGTCCTGTGGATTGCGAGGGTGTAGGTAAGAATGTAAGAAAGCACCTCCTTCCCTTTTCTGCCTCCCTGTTATTTACCCAAGCAGCGAGGTGGATGATTCGGATCAAGGTGTGCATCAGCTGCTCGAATACATAGTTGAGTCTTTAGGCGCGAGCGAAAAGTTGTTCGAAACAGGTACGGTAGACCGCTCAACTTGGGCTGAAGATGGCTCTATAATCATATCTTAACTAGGGGGAGACGTAACATAAGATGGGAGGATCAATTTGGTTGCATTATTATAGTAATATCAAAGATGATTCAAATCCACATTCTATCGAATATTAAATCTCGAATCCGAATCTTAAAATATAATGATAAGCATAAAAGGTAGATATGAGAGCATCAAATCTTCAAATCCTTACGTTATTATAGATTTGAGGATTTGAGAAAATATCAAATTCAAGATTAATAACAAACTTTGGTGGCCGTCTGGTCTAAGGCATCACTCTCACAACATACTGCATTGCCGATGATTGGGAGAATGTAGTTCGAATTCCAGTTGGATGTACTGAGGGTGTTTTTTTCCCAAATGGTTTTCCACTTTCTATCTCTACACGCAAATATGGGTACATTTCCTTTAAATTCAACCTTCTTCATCCATAGCACGATAGCTTAATTAGTACATGTACTTAAAACCGGAACGGGTAGTAAGATGCGGTGCCAAAACCAAACTTTTTACCATTCCAAATTTTAGATTTGCAGTGTTTTTAAAGTTGTAATACTGTTAAGTGGTGGTTTATCCTATTATTATTATTATTATTATTATTATTATTATTATTATTATTATTATTATTATCATATCAACAGCCAGAGCCCATAACATTAATTTACCACTTGTATGAACATGTAGGCGACTGATATTATGAACACATTGCAGCAAAAATTGAAGAACATTTATTTACTACCTCTATATTGTATAACAACCCAAGATTATGTATTTAAGTAGGCCTAAACCTCTTATGTTTACCATGTTTTCTCAGATTAAGATGTGAGATTTGTTTTTCTTAATAAAAATAAAGATTTGGATTCATAAAATAAGGAATTTGACCCATCTCTAGAAAATTATTAACTTTATCACACTATTAAGATATTTTTTCTTCACTTTTGATTTGGTTCACATTAATTCATTAGTACCTATAGAAAATAAAAATCGTACTAAGTTATAACATTCTTAATTAAGTGGTAAATTAATGATGATTAATGATTAAAGATAAGTTTTATTTTTTTCGAGTCCGACATTTTTAGACACCTTGAATATTGAATATCCCTAAGGATTTGAAGCATTTGAAAATTCGAGAGGGTCATCCCTATTAAATATATTTATAATAATTTATGAAAAGTAAAGATTAATTATGTTTAGAATATCAATATCTCATTGACTGACAACAATGAGGTTGGTGTGCCCCAACATAGTTAGAGCTCCTCTTCAAACGAATGCTGGTGCATTTTTTAAATTAAACATTCCTTCCGGTACAAAGATAATTTAATTTAATTCAATTCACTTTTAGCTATTATTGGGATAAAAGCGTACCCAATAAAACTACTATATTATTATTATTAGCACCACGTCTTACTACCCGTTCAGGTTATATGCACTTACGCTAATGTGTAATGGTAGGGTGATTGTGAGATGAAATGAAGGACCTACAGTTTAACGTGGAATCCGAACCACGGTGGAGGCCTGGCATTCCACACATTCAGAAGATGTCTTGTCAGAGGTGAAGGAAGGGTCTGGTAATCAGATAAATCTGTGCCGGGACCGAGGATTGAACCCCGGACCCCCAGCATGGAAGTCTGACACCTTACCCCTAGACCACCAGGTCACCAAAACAACTATAAAAACGTGCAGTATGAATGAGGGGTCTAAGACGCTAAGCTCGCATTGCACTTGATTGCTGTTTTCGGGTGAGCCCGGGTTCGAATACTAGCTGCTAGCACAGAAAGGTATTTTTGATATGAGACTTTCCCGTTCCCCTACATTAATGATGGTGTACTTCCTTTAAGTAGCCCTCTTCAGCCCTATCTCTTATATTAAGACTTTAAATAGCCCTTGTTTTAAATTAAATACTTAAATAATTATAACACAAGCAATTACAGCACTAAAATAGCAATTAACTAAATTTGACAGTTAATAGTTACACCAACGTAGATTTAAGGGTGCCACTTACTTGAAGAGAAATATCCTCATAGGCATTTATAAAGCTTCAAAACTTCTAAAACCGTGCTCAAAAAATCTCAGAATTGTATGTTATGGCCCTGTTAAAAATGACCTTATTTGTTTGACTAACGGGATACATATATATTTTTTCTTCTAACCATCTACTTTTTTCCTAATTGCAATATATTTTGTGTGAAACGTCAAAAATAAAATCTATTAATTTTGTTAATCATAACACTTCAAATTCAAATGTTTCTTTTTAAGATCGTTTCCCTTATTCGTTCGGGCTATACGTATGTATATTAAGTACGCTAAGGGCGTAAAAATGTGGATTCTGTACCCACATTTACGTGGAAGGGCAGTGATAAACCATTTTAAAGAACCTTCAGTACACCCGCCCGGGATTCTAACCCGAACCTCCTCGTCGTTGGCAAATCAGAATAAATGACCTGTACATTTAAACCACGCTTCTACTAGTGCCAACTTCATTTTGGAGTGAATCATATTTTAAGAGAACACACCACTTGTTTTACGCGACATTTTCGGATGTCTCACCTTTCCGAGAGACTGATCCCTTAAATTGAATAAATAGTTTTCAAATGGTAATTTCAATGCTGTGATATGTGAACATAGGGGTGATCGGTGAGTTCTGTATGTATTATTTCAGCGTATGGATTGATCCATAGTCAAATTAAGTTGGATTCACACTTACAGGGCTGTGCGTCAGCCATGTCGTGTCGTTAGCATTCAAAGCATGGTAGCAACACAGACGTCGCACAGCCCTGTGAAACTGGATTCACATTGAGAGGGATGTGCGCCGACTGTGTCGTGCTAGAAAACAATCTCGAACAGGTCATGCCCATATGAGTAACCTTGTAATACCGTTGTTTGATTCACACTGAGGGGGTTGTGCGCTGACTGTGCGCCGACCTTTCTCCAACTATGTCTTCTTTTATTCAAAAGTGTTCCCCCAAGGTCACGGTCCAAATGATCCAGCATGGTAGGTGCACAGCCCTGTCAGTGTGAATTGAAATCCGGGTGCCCTATGGTCGATCATGCGTCGTTTCTCCTAGTTCAGCTTCTTCCGGCAAGTGCAAAACTTTACGATGGTTTTTATCTACAATATGATAATGGCTTCAGAATATTCCAACAAAACTATCGTGTTCAGTAATTATGGCAGAAGGAAACTTAGTAATTGCGGTACAAATATATAATTTGAAACATAAAGAATGCGATAATAATCTCATAAAAGAAGTTATTTGGAAGGAAATAACGGAAAAACTCAATGTCAAAAGTAACTTTGGTGACCAAAACAGTCAAAGCATGGTAAAAACACGACACAGCCGGCGCACAGTCCTGCGGGTGTGAATCAAACTCTACTTGCGGCGTTGCAGTACGGTCCTGTCTGAAAACAAGGTTGATTTTAGTTGGTTCACGCGATGCTTGAAACTATTCAAGGTAACATGCTCACTGCTTGATGTCTTGCACGCTTAATTGCATGCTTGTAGCTTTCATCCAAGTTCTGTGCTCGGAAGTTTTTACATGTTGCTTTGTTTTCACGAGTACACTCCTTCCTCTCATTTTACTAGAAAGAGACATAATGGAAGTCGTCTTTCAGTATAGCAAGATGGAAGAGTATCAGTGACGCAATTATTGTAGTGTACCAATTAATTTAAAACAATTTGCGTAAAACCACAGGAAAAAGGGGAGAATTTTGGTGGAGAGCTGAATTAGATCTGTAATCGGAATCGGGGGAGATAGTTTCCCAAGGTCCTATTTATATCAGATACAATTTAATAAACTGATAAGTCGTTTCTTCAGACTAAGGTCGAGTAATTATTAAAAGCTAAATGAGAAAAACAACGAACAACAAGAATAAAAATGAATAATAAACCCCGTCGACGTGGAATGACTTGGAAAGAAATGTATATGTTCTACCATGATTTATGTTTTGTAAAAAATTTATGTAATTAGATAATAAGAGAAAAGAAATAAAATACTAGAGAAAGAAAAGACTTGATTGGAGCATGGAACGGTGACAGATCCTGGTTTCACGTGTAGCATTTATTTGGGATATATGCTCCAAAAAAAACTTTAAACACAAGAAAACTCACCAAAGTCCCCCACTGTGCTGCGCCAACTTACTGTTTCCCACACGAAAAAAAAGACAACTTGTCTCTACCAAAATATTGATCGACTGAACGAGGAAAAATATTGGACTAGTAAAATTTTCTTTACCTCAAGGCGGGGTGTGGAAAAGTGTGTGGCGCGCCTGCGCAAAAAGATTGTTACGCCAGAGTAGATTGTTCTAGTAAGTTCTTCCAGCTCCGCGTGTGTATATTCTAACCCCTCCCTCCCGTCGCTATGTCTTGTTGACCTATGTTTTGTATTTACCCCTCTTCCCCCTCTTTGAGCTTGTATGATCGTATAAATACTGATGTTGTTCAACATGGACGCTACTTCTTGACAGGGCTGTCCCCTAGGACACACCTTGGGTGTTCAGGAAATATTCGTAAGGTACGAAATCCCTTTTCGGCAGTTGTATATTGGAAATTCTTTTCGCCATATTTAACTTGTAAAAATGTCAAACATATTGGACTTAATAAGTATTTTGTTATGAACCCCCTGTTAATTGAATGGCCCATACGGAAAAAGTCTTGTATTATCTTTCGTATGGAGTATTTTTGTCTGCATAGACAGATTTTGTATTGGAATATTGTCGTCAGTTAACTCATTGGCCTTGCGGGCTTGTAGAGTCCAGTGCTCATTGGTTTCAAGTACGATATTATGTTCGTATGCTAATAGCTTCATGAATTGTAAGCAATTCCAAAATGTACAACTTAATCACCTTTTTTTTTATACTTTGTTCAAGTTTATTTTCACTATCAATAAAACTACAAATTGTTACTGTTGACATATATTCTTCTTAATCCAGGTTTCCTGCTTTTAACCATCCCCTTTTCTGTTAGGAACATCAATATTATTGAGGTATGAGTTCGAGGAGAAAATAAGTAAATTGGCCTTGTTTACTTTTGTTTGTATTTCCCACAGCCCTATGCAAAACTACTATATTTATTATTTTAGTTTATTGTTTGTTGTGCGCCAGCCTTACTCTTCGGGGAAGAGTAAGGGCGGTGGTACACACGCATGCTCCGTTCGGAGCACCGAGCACATAATCTGTTGTGAGCGTTCTCCGAGCGTGTTCGGACTTACACGCTCATCAAAGAGCATGGCTTCACGCATCGTGTAAACCAGGCATAAGACAGCGTAATCGCGTTTCACGGGAGACAGATCATGCGACCCTGATCCTTGCACAAAGACACAGCACACTAGCTCCAGTTGGCTGCCCCCAGTACTAAGCTCCTACCAGGATTATATTCAGATTGTCATCTTCGATCTCAGGCTAGGTAGAACACCGATTCAATACTACTTTGTCGAGTGGAAGAAAATTGTTGTGACAACAAAGGCTTTTTTGTTGTTGTACCTCCTTACTTTTTTAGCTCTGATATCTGAATGTTTATTCTTTATTTAGGCAATCTCCCTTTTATGTTTGCTGACATTTAGGTAAGTGTGTGTGTGTGTGTGTGAAATGTTGAGCAAGTAACTCAAAAGATGTTGATTGATTTTTTGAAATCACCTGTTGGAAAAAGTTATATATTATACTTCTATCAGGGATCAGGACTAAAGTGCTGACCCGGTTGGTTATAAGGTTGGCAAAAACCTTCCTCTAATCTAGAAAATCAACGAAAATCACAATTTTTTTAAGCCACTGATTTTCATTTTAATATGTAATTCAAGATATTTGAATTGAGATGTTTCAAACCTTACTTTTTCATACTTTAATATAACGCTGCACTTGAGGCGTATTCATTTTGACTATAAGATTGACCCTAAGAAGAGTATCACGTCACAAAAAGAAATCCTTAGTTATCTTTTCAAATATTCCAACTCTACCGACTAAACTAGGTTACATTGTGTTTTTCAAGTGTCACACGGACATAAACCTCTAATATCCACCCACTTGGGCCGTTTATATCCTTGAAATCAAGTTTATTACCTCGGTTCAAGTGTGGCCTTAGGTCTGGGAGGGAAGTTATTTTGACTAAGTCCATACCACTAAACATATCAGCAACCACCTGGCTTCTCGAAACCATTATACCATTCACATGTCTATATTCTTTAAGTTGGCAGCAATAGCTAGTATATTGCGACCTAATAGTTCTCTTTGACCGACCTTGCCTACCTTTTCACATCTATACACCCACATTCCCCCCCCCCCTCTTCTTCTTACAACTCCGGAGGGATAAGAAACTTTAGATCTGTGTCTCCTTTGCGTGGGTGGAGGAAAACCGAATCATTGAAGCGTGATGGATGGCCCTCTCATTCTCGAAAGAATGACAGAGTTTGGGAGAGTTATTTGGGAGGTCGGAGCTTAGAGCTACTCAAACCTCCAAGTCATGAGGTGGATATAATGTTTCACAGATTGCTACCATATAATATTAAGATTGATAACGAGCCTCGTGATATGGTGGTCAAAGCACCTGACTGCTGCCTCAAAGGTCTCGGGTTCGATTCCCGGTTGGTACCAGGCAATTTTTCTTGTAAAAGGAATAATTCTCACGGTCATCATATTCACTAGTATCATCACCTCACCTCACTGAGAACGAATTTAAATTTTTTATCTAGGTATTTATTATTCATAAAGGAACACTTTTTGGAAAAAACATAAATTAGGAAATAATTTACAAATACAATTTTTCATTATATCTCAAGTTTGTTCTTCATGGGTCTTGATTCATTTGTAGATTTAAATGTAGATTTGTATTGTAAAGGGTGACTTAGTGGCCTAGGGGTAAGGTGTCGGACTTCTGTGCTGGGGTCCGGGGTTCAATCCTCGGTCCCGGCACATATTTATCTGATTACCAAAACCTTCCCTAACCTCTGACAAGACGTGTGTTAATCACAACGTGTGAGTGTTTGGAACGCCAGGCCTCCACCATAGTTCGGATCCCACGTTAAACTGTAGGTCCTCCATTTCATATCACAATCACCCTACCATTACACATTAGCGTAAGTGTGTATAACCCGAACGGTTAGTAAGACCCGGTATTAATAATAATAATAATAATGTATTGTAAAATTATATAATATCAGAATGCAACCCGCCTTGGTGGCGTAGTTGGCCAACGCGCTAGTCGTGTTGAGCTCGACTGCTGAGGACGGGGAGATCGAGGTTCGAATCTCGGTCGGGTGAACTGGGGGTGGTTTTTCCTAAATGGTTTTCCACTCTCCCTCCACGCAAATGCGGGTTCACTTCCTCTAATTCAACCTTCTCAATGTCCAATCCATTAGCGTAATTAGTATTTAAAAGCGTATAACCCTAACGCGTAGTAAGACGCGGTGCTAAATATTATTATTATTATAGAGAATGCAATAAGGATTATAAAATCTAATAGAAAAACACTCAAGAAAGGAGCTATACAAACTAAACATCTTTACAGTTAACAAACAACTTGATTTTATTATATTGTAGAAATACAATTTGAGTTTTAGAATGGATATTTATAAACAATGAAGCGCCATAATTGACAAACTATGCGGAAAGGCCGCACTGAACACCTCAAAAGGTCACAGGTTCCCCATCCCTGGTCTAAGACATCAAACTCGTAATAGACTGGATTGCCTATGATGGGAAGATCAGGTTTCGAATCCTGTTTGGGTGTAATAAAGGTGTTTTTTTCTTAAATTGTACCTATCCAACTCTCCATCCACGCTAAATGAGGGTAAATTACCTTTCAATTAAGCTTTCCCCATCACAGCCATAATAAGTGTAGATATGCGAATAGACCTAAAGGTTAGCTAGCAGACCTAGTGCCCAAAAAACAAACTTCTCTAGCATTCGAAAAGGTTCCTTCATTTCTAAATTGGAATTATTATCGTATGCTTTTTACAGTCATTATGATATGTTTGTTGCTGTGCTCTTTGTTAGAATCTCTTAGTAATGTTGCTTGAGCAAAGCGCACTAGGAGGGATAAGCACAGCTTCCAACATCCTTCACCTATTATAGGCCTACCTTGATTTTGATTGGAAGAACAGTAGAAAAAATTCTAACATATTTCTTTAATATCTATCAAAAGTGACAGCTGCAGATAACATGACTTTGGGAATATATTAAAATTATTTTAGTAATGTTAGTATTTAGTTTATAATGTCCTTACTACCAAAATCATACTATAGCTACCTTACACCTAACACTGATACAACACCCAGCCCCTGACCATTAAATCATCACTGGGAAATGAGAACCCCACATTTAACCAATTATTCAGTTTTTGGTATTGCTAGGAATTGAACTAGGGACTCTTAACTTTTGTCATCAGCACGTTTTAGTACCCGTTCGTGTTATACGCTTACGTACTAAGTACGCTAATGGTTTTAGGAATTAGGAAGGCTATATTTATAGTAGATGTACCCGCATTTGTGCACCCTCAGTACACCCGATTGAGATTCGAACCTTGATCTCCCCATCTTAGACAGTATAGTCGACTACGGGAGTAGCGCGCTAAACAATGCAGTCACCTAAGCAGTATTTATATTATTGAAACACTCATTTCTAAAGAGTATTAAATTCATACAACGTAGTTGGTCTCTTCTGTAGACTTTTTATTCGTATAACCATAGGTATTTGTGATGTCATATCTTTACGAGGTGCTCGAAACCACTATAGTCTAAGTGTAATATTTTTCGAGGTCAATAAAAAACTGTCGCCCTTTGAAAAAACAACAATAATGATAATGACAATAGTAATTATAGTAGGTAATGTATTTTTTTTCTTTAGAAAAACTATGGAGATTTTTTTTTTGCATTTCTGAACAAACATTTTATTGTCTCCCTAACTGCACTCACGGTATTTTAAAAAATACTTTTTATAAGAAGCTTTTAAAATAAGATTCAAAATTAAATTAAAACAAAAGTATAATATTTAATTACTAATCACATTCTGAAGAAGTTTAGTATTTTTTAAAATTATATAAAATATGTGAACCTTATCATATGGTTGAAATCGCAAGAAATACTGTGTCTTACTAACCGTCCAGGTTATACGGTACTAATTACGCTAATATATTATAGAAGCAGCTCGTTGAATTGAGAGGATGTGTACCCATATTTGTGTATTTATTATTATTAGCACCGCGTCTAACTACCCGTTCGGGTTATACGCACTTACGCTAATGTGTAATGGTAGGGTGATTGTGAGATGAAATGGAGGACCTACAGTTTAACGTGGAATCCGAACCAAGGTGGAGGCCTGGCATTCCCCACATTCACAAGTTGGGATTAATACATGTATTGTCAGAGGTGAAGGAAGGGTTTGGCAATCAGATAAATCTGTGCCGGGACCGGGGATTGAACCCCGGACCCCAGCACAGAAGTCCGACACCTTACTCCTAGACCACCAGGTCACCTGATATTTGTGTAGATAGAGTAGAAAACCATTGATGATAAGCCACCCTCAGTCCACCCTGCCGGGACTCGTACTATGATCTCCCCATCATCGGCAGTCCAGTCTATTGTGAGAGTGTCACCTTAGACCATGCAGCCACCGAAGCGGTTAGGTGATTAAATAATTCAAAACATTTTTCTATACATTCATTAGTACATATAAATTATTCTTTGGCAATTTTCTTGGATTTAAGTCTAAAAAAGTGTTACATATTTAACATTAGCATTTAAATTTAATATTAATATTTTGATTCAACAAGCTAGTTAATGCATGTTTTGTTGCACCGCATCTTACTGCCCGGCCAGGCTGCCCACATTTAATTCTAGAAATAGGATGGTGATTTGAAAGGTAGAATTAAGAGGAAATTTACCTTTATTTGTGTTAAGAGAGAGTGCTAAACCATTTAGTAAAATATCACCCTCAATACACCCGGTTGGGATCTAAGCTACGAACCTCCTGTCATCAGAAAACCATACTAGACGATATTCTTTAATGAAACCTAGACACGGGAATCAAACCCAGGACATTTGGTTTAGTACACCAATGCTCTAACCACAGAGCTATGCAGAATTCGCCCCATTCCCAGGGGTATTCTTCACTTAAATTTTAAGGCAGAGTCCGTGGTGGACGTGTGGAAAACGTCAGCTACAAATGTGCGATCAATTCCACACGTCCACCACGGGCTCTGCTTTAAAATATGAGTGAAGAGTCAAGGCCGTAGTCAGGGGATTTTGGGGGTTCAAACCCCCCTCCCCCCGAAATTTTATGAACAAAATATATATGGCTTTATTAAATTTATGGGTCAAACAATATCAAAATTAAGATACAAGTACAAATTAGGGGGCTGTGTTACCATCAAAAGCACTTCAGAGAGCTTCTATAGGTTTTAAATATTTATAATTTTTTCTAGCCTTCAGCAGATAGGGGGTTATGTTGCAACAAAAAACACTTCATATAGCTTCCAAAGGTGTTTAGTATCTAGAATTTTCCCTTGCCTTCAGCAACTAGGGGGTTATGTTATTTCCCCCCCCCCTCTCCCCGAAATTACTGGCGGGCTACGGCCTTGTGAAAAATGACCCTGGGCACGGGACTATTCCTAGATAGCTCAGGGGTTAGAGCATTGGCATACTAAGCGAAAGGTTCTGGGCTAGATTCTCGTGCCTAGGTGTCATTTTTCAACCTAAAAAACATTATATATGCGGCTTTAGCAGTAATTAACAAATGTACTACCTTTTTTATTTAATCCATCATAATATGTGGACTCATACAGTTATAATTATACTATCAGCAGCATAATAGCTCGTGATTAATAATTGATCGCACATTTGTAGATGACGATTTCCGCACGTCCACTACAGACTCTGCCTTAAAATATGAGTTAAGAATAGCCCTGGACAAGGGATAATTCCTGGGTAGCCCAGTGATTAGAGCATTGACGTACTAAGCCTAGGGTTCCGGGTTCAATTCCCGTGTTTAGGTGTAAGCTTTCAATGTAAAGAATATGATATTTAGATGCGGCTACAGCCTTAATTAAAACGATTCATAGCTTTGACATTTAATCCATCATACCAGACGATCTTGACGTTTGTTCCGCGTTCTCACCAATGCTGGTCATGTCAAATTCAAGGCCGTAGTCAAAGGGGGTTAAATCCCCCACCCCACGAAATTTTATGAACAAAATATATATGGCTTTATTTATTATTCAAACAATATCAAAATTAATATACAAGTACAAATTAGGGGGCTGTGTAGCCGTAAAAAGTACTTCCGAGAGTTTCTAGAGGTGTTTAATATCTAGAACCTTTCCTAGCCTTCAGCAAAAAAGCAATTAAGATAGCTTCTAGGACTGTTTATCATTTATATAAAAAAAATTCCAGCCTTCCATAATTGGGGATGTCCCCACTCACTTTCCCCCTCTCCCCCTGAAATTATTGGCTGGCTTTGATCAAATTAAATGTACGTACATGAATATATGTTTCCTCTTATGTGACTCTTCTCCCAAGCATCACCACTATCGCACATTGCTCTAGCACAAACAGTGGCAATAATATACGTTTCAAACACTTTTCTACCTAACACAGAACATAGCAATAGAAAATAATAAAAGCCAGAGATAATAAGAAACCTTTTTTCAATGACCATTTCATAGCTTGGGTGTTTGTATTGTAAACGTAGTGTTAGCGGCCATTTTCTGTCCAATATCCCCTCTTCGCCTTTTTTTAAAAATAAGAATTACAGTTCCTAACAACAAATTGAGAGCGGGCAGTGAATTATTTTCAAGCGTACAAGCAAGCACCTGGTCGACAAAGTGAAGTCAAGGACAAAGAGGCTCTCCGGTCAGGGACTTGTTTGGAACTTGAAAAGGTGTCAAGAATGCTCTCGTAAAGTTCACACAACTGAAGGAATGCTCGAATCATTGCACGCACGAAGGAACATAAAAAAAAAAGTTTCTATTAATGGATTTCAATGAATGTTTTGGTTATTTCTAAAATTGAATTGAGAATAGGTCTATCTACTTTCTGACCGTCGCAGATTGGGTTTTAAATTATGACTTTATTGTAGTAGTTCGGCTCCAGGCTATCAACATTTAACTACACTAATTGGGTAGGGATGATAAATACAGGATTTGTAGGAAATTAGCCTGCATTTGCATAGAAAGATAGTAAAAAAACAGTAAGAAATAACAATCTCAATATTCGAAATCCCCTGATTCGGTGGCCGCACGGTATAAAGCGCTACTATCACAGTATATTAGACCTCCGATGATATGGGGTTGAGGTTAGAATCTCTATCAGGTGTACTGAGGGTGGCTTTTCCAAAATTGTTTTCCACACTACCTCCACGCAAATGCTGGCACATTTCATTTAAATATAACTCCCTACTCCCAAACCTCTAGCGTAATTAGTACATAAGCGTATAAACCAAACAAGTAGTAGGACTCAGTGCTTATATATATATAAGCACTGAGTCCTACTACTGGTTTGGTTTATACGCTTATTACATATATGTATATATATATATATGTGTGTGTGTGTAAGTTATGAATATATATATATATATATA